>CAIGRE010144917.1:0-11501 GCA_903798275.1 Fraxinus angustifolia subsp. syriaca
TATTTGATTGACAATTTTTTTTTGTGAAAAATATTTTTCGTTTTCTAGTCATGTAACCATATTTTTCTCAAAAAATTATGTTAACATTTTCTTTAGGGATTAGTGATTTTTATTTAATTCACTCTCATTCTCTTATCTATCCACTCTCTTTCATCTACCCACCAACAAAAATAGATAAATATAATATTTTCTAGGTTGAAAATAAATCAATCAAACACATTTAATTAATAATTTTCATACAAATAAATTATAGACAATTTCTTTTCCATATAAATTTCATGCTTCCAATCAAATGTATCCTAAAAGATCTAATATGCTATTTTCATCATTCATACGTACATTGGGGACGGACGGAGAAGGATAGCCTTGGGCTTTAATCAAGCGTTGCCCCAAGCCCATTTAGATTTTCATAGGTAGTTTTTTTATCACTATAATTTTTTTGTCCCCTTGACTCCTCCTTGCATACATAAAATATGCATACAGATTCCATCTCTATATATTGTATGTATCCTACTATATTAAAAAAGGCACTTTGTAGTTATTGTAGATGTAATAGCAACAAATGAGATGTACTTGTTTATTTTCTCAGTTTTCACTCCTCCATTACTCCAATTTTATGTGTTTCCACATCATTTTCCCCCAATCTCATATAAAAACGTCGTATGAGACTTTGAATTACATTATTCTTTCTTCTCGTTTATAAATTCATATATTTAGAATTTTCAAAGAACCATAAAATTGCAAAGGAATATGAAGGAGGTTCATTTCTATTTTGAAGAATTTGATTTTATTTTCTCTGTAATGGAAGAGAAATTGGAAATTGGTTCCAAACCAGAAGGGCAAGATATAAAACTAAGCAACTAGAGATAGATTATGTAGTTGTTAATAGACATTTTGAATAAGCAGAAAGTGATATTCTACAAACTGAAAATCATAAACTTGTTTACTGAGTTGAGCTTATTTAAACCCAAATGAAATGTCAATCAACGAAAATACTAATTGTGTTTGTATGTGTGTGTGTGAGATACATAGCTCAAGTGCAGATGAAGTACCAAAAATTAACAATTTTTTTCATAATTTATTTATTTGCTTATTGTTGTTATGCAAATAATTTGCCGCTCGGTGGAAGAAATGAAGAAGAATAAAGACCATAGGCTGTTTTAATGTGTAGAGGTTAGGAAAAAAAGAAGTTGAACTTCGCGTTGCGTGGAAGCACAAAGACATGGTCTCCGTGCTTCGCGGAGACACATAGTCCGTGTCTCCGTGCTGCACGGAGACACAGAGTCAATGTCTCAGCGTAGCACGGGGACACGGAGTCCGTGCACGAAACCCGTGTCTTTCGCTATGCGCAAAGACAGACCTTTTTGTGTGCAAAGACATATGAAAGCCCAAGATTGACTAATCAAAATGGGGTAAATTGGTTATAAATTTTTTTAATCACTCAAGTTTTAATATAATAAGCGAGCAAATAATATAAGACAACTAAACACAAATAAGCAAGTGGAAAAACGTAATTTACACAAAGTAAAAGCATAAAGTAAAATGGATAGAAAGTGCAAACGATATAGTTATGGAGGTTCGATCTAATGCAATGATCTACGTCCCCCGTTACCAAACTCTCCAGCACCAGTAAAGCTTTTTCCACTTGTTGATTAACTGATGGTGCAATCCAACATTTTACAACGCTTTCGGTGATTTACAACCAATGAGCACCGATCCTTTTACAACGTTGAGCTTTTCGGAACCTCAACAAGACCCACAATTAAAATAAATTTACAAATGAAAGGTTATCTTCTTAATGAGTGATAAATTCAAAGTAAAGTACAAGAAGAAAAGTAGACTAACACTTTGATAGATAACAACGAATGAAACTCAAAAGTTAGACTTGAAAAACTTTGATGAATGAGATGATTTTCAAAGTTGAGATCAATCAAAAGTTCTTCAAATATAGAATGACTTGATGATAATAAATGTGGTGAGAAATCAATGCAATTTTAGCTTACAAGAAACTCAATGGAATGCTCTTAAGTTGTAATAAATGAGAAGTGAGTTTGCATTTATAAAACCAGAAGTCAGAACGATAAAAAATTAGACCGTTGTAGCATTTACGGTCGACCGTCCCATGTGGTGGCGGTCGATTTTCTTGATTTTTTGTTTTGCTTCGTGATTTCTGAAGAGCACGGTCTTTTGGTAAGTATTTTTTTACTAAATTTTTATGATGAAATATTATTTTAAAAGTCCAAAAGTTAGTTTTTAAAAGTCGTTTTTCACTTCATCAAAATATCGTTTTTGAATTACTTTTTAATGCATGGAATGATTTTGAGATATAAGCCTCATTCGGTAGGGATTAAAATTCAATTAAAATCGAAAATATGACCGTTATTGGGTTCCACTTGTCTAATAAAAGTCAACAATAACGACTAATTTTTCAATTTTAATCTGATTTTAATCCATACCGAATGGGCTCATAGTCATTCATAGCATATATCGAAGTGTTAGTATCTTTACATTTTATTTTTTTGCTAAGAAAACAAGTATTTAATCTTGCTCCAAATTTTAGCTCTTGCTTTCTTGAATATGGCTTCGATCTTTGACTTTCTTCAAGAGTTCGATTTGTGATGATAACTTTTATTCTTTTGACGACCATTGATCAATATTCTTTTGTGCGCGTTGAAAAACTATAGTCACTAGAATTTAACTTGTTAGTAAATAAGATCAACTTATTTGTTATAATCAAAACTTCGAGGTTTTAGATTAACCATATGTCAACAATTTTCCTTTTTGATTATGACAAACAAGATAATTTACGAGATGATATTGAACAAATGATAAAGGATATAAATACTCAATTATGCATGCAATCCATATGTTCCCCCTATCTTTTACAAACCGATAATCGAATGCTTTTAAGACGTGTTTATGAAGGTGAACATTTTCGATTATCAATCATCAAGTATATTATATCAAGCATCAATCATTCTTATCATCAAGCTTAAGCATATTATATCAAACATATCATCATCTATATTTTCCACTTTTTGTCATAAGTAAAAAGAATATGGCATTTAAGAATAGAGCACAATATAAGATATGACACAAATATCTTAGAGCATAGATCAACAAAAACAACAATACAAAAAAATAGATCAACATAAGCGGTAAAGAACATATGCATAGAATGTATTTAAAAGTCCGGAGGAGGCGGAGGTGGAAAAAGTGCATCAAAAAGTGCATAAAAGGCGCGATTGTTGGAAAATCCAACTTTTGTTCAACAAAAAATGAATCAAGAAGGAAAAGATCGAAGTGAGTGACCTCATCAAGATGACCTTACCGAGGAAGAATAATGTGAGCAATAATAATATGCAAGACTTTACAAGGTAGGGTTAGTTGGTTTGAACTAAGTTTGATCGGATGCTCAAAGTTCTTGTCAGTAACTCTACGACATGCAATTATGGGATTATAACCATCACGAAGAGGGTGAGTCATAAAATCGATTTCGACATTCTTATAACTTAAAAAATAGAATGGATAATTGATTTAGTAATAGTAATACATTTCCTTTACAAAAGACAAGAAATGCCACCCGTACGAGGAGTAAAAACGATATTTTGTAAAATTCACTTATGAGTTTAGTACAAGTATGTTCATTCAAAGAAGCAATATAAACCCGATCTATACCTAAGAAATACTCCTCAATACGAAATTCAGGTACTTAAAGAGAAAGAACTACAAAATCGGCATTTTTACTTATAAGAGTAGGGGATTTGTCAAAATGATGTTCTAGCACCGCAGGTTCATCCTCCAATGAAGAAGAAGTTAGTATCATTTCTCTCCTTGGTTTCTTGCTTGGAATCTTGCCCCTTTGCATGAGAGGATGTGAAATAGAAAAAATGAGAAAAACTCAAATTTTAGTGAGAAAAAAATGGGGATTTTGAGGTTTTGGAAAAGAAGTGATGAGTTTTTGAGATTTTGAAGATTGATGGTAGATCTAAGAGGATTGAAGGTGGATCTATGGAAAGGAAGAGAGAAAGTGAGAGAGAAGTGGAAAAATGGTAGGCAAATCCGGTCGACTGAACCGTTCGCCCCCAAGGCATGAAGCCCTTTACTATTCCAGCTGTACTCAACTAGTTCATCCTTAGTTCAAAGAGAAATGTTTGTATGGGTAATTATACGTGAAATAGTAGAGGAATGAGTGGTCCAACCATTTTGCACACTAATACAAATCCGCTCATCTAGAGACTTAAGGAATGTCTCATTCTAACCTTTCAATATACATAATTGCTTACGTAAAAAATGGAGACACTGAAAGAGACTGACTCATTTAGATTAAATATGAGTCATGAATCGAAATGAGGCTCTGATACCACTTGAAATAATGAAATTCGACCCAACTAACATCTAGAGGGGGAGTGAATAGGTGTTTGTGTGGAATTTAAATTTACCAATTAATAAATGCAACAAGTCACAGTTATTAATCAATCTAGATTAATTCACATGCATGACTATCCTATGTTGAATTGCCACAGATAATAAATTATTGAAAAATAAATAACACTTAAAAATTGTCGACAGAGAAAACCTGTAGTTGGGTAAAAACTCTGGACCAAATTAGAAACAACCCATTATAAACGAATCAACTTACAATATTGTCAGATTTGACTAACTCTAATACTTTCTCACCTCCGACTGTAATCACTAAAGCCCTCCTGGATTACGTGCTCCTGCATTAACTCACGGCCTTCTGAATTCATCTATCTTCTGTAAATCAATGAGAATTCCTCATTCTCCAACAACCAGAAACTCCGGTCACCTTCTTAGATCTTCAAAACTTTGACAAATGTTATGGAAGTATGTGTTTTGATGTTTGATTTATGTGAAGTTGATATTTTTCAATGCAATGATGAAATCAATATGAAGGTTGAACTCTACGAATGATATGGATGAATTAATCTCTTGTTTCTCTCAATGTTCAACTCTCTTTTTTCGAATGGAGGTGTAGATATATATAGTGAAGATGTTTAGAGTAGTATGGACCGGATAAAAATCTTGAAAAATGCGAATTAGGATTTCTCGAGATACACTGTCGCTTGAGTGATGGTGTGTCGCTTGAGCGAAGTCGAGACGACAGGCGAGCGATGCAACATCTGTTTTTATCGCTCGAGCATCAGTTGGACGATATGCTGGCAAAATTGCAACGACAATTTTTTTCTCGTTCCATACTTGAACCCTTGGACTTCTAACTAACCACTTGACACTTCAACTTTTAAAACCTCTTTTACAACAATAGTTTTGTCAAAAGATTTCCAACAATTTTAAAACTTAACACAAAGTATAAAGACTTTAAATTTTATGCAATTACAGTACACAATTTGACGGATTTTTTCCCAAATCTTTAGTGGTGGTGCGGCCATCGCCGGCGGTGCGATGTGTGTACTTTTGTTTGGTTTATTTGATGTAGGGGAGATGAGGGAAGGGTGGGGGATATGAGGGATAATTTTCTAGAAAGGAAATGTATTTTGACTAAAATGTCCTTCTCATATTTTGTTAAAATTATAAAAAAAAAATTCATTTTTGGGTCAATTGACAATCTCACTGACGGTTTTGTCAATTTGAACTTGATTTGCGAATTTTTTAAGTGTTTGGTTATCTACGGTGACACAAATAAAAGGTTTGAATTGAGGCTGCTACTAATGAAACATTTCGTACCTTGATTGCAATTCTCCCTTAAGTTTATGGCACTCTTGCTCGTTCCCAACCCTTTTATCATGCTTATGTCTTTAAGTGTCTTTCCAACATCTAAGTATATTCTATCTAAAGACTATACATAATAGAGTTTTCTTAGTCTACTACAAGAATTTCATTAAACCAAAGAACAAGTTGTAAAAGGTGCATGATTCTAGTTTAAAAGTGGTGGATACCAAGAAAAGAAGTTCCCAAGGAATACCTTTGGTGGTGGCTGCAATTCTTCAAACCATTCAGGGCTAAAGCAAGAGGAAAGACAAATATTGATTCAGATAAAAAGTGATAGCACATAGCACTCTTTTCAAATTTATGCCAACTTTGTTTCTTTTCAATCATTGCCACTTTCAAACACAAATATTAAACCAGATTCTCTTGAAAAGAGTGCCACTCTTCCGACTAACTCCTATGTATATTTTTAGTTTTAAAAATCTTGGTATTAAATACTATTTTTTGGTAATGGGAAATGACTAAACTCTGTATATTTCAAGTTGGAAAAACTATACCATTGTTATCTCGATAGCAAGTTGGCGGTCAATATTCCACTATACCTACAAATCCATCTCTAACGATGAGAATCGTCTATATCTTTATTATATTGCCATACCATACCAATAAAAGTATACCTCACCACACCAATCTAATTAGTTGAAAAGCAAAACCCAACTTTATAAAGTCGGAGATTGAGAGTTCCATGAAATCTAACAAACTCGGACCGTCTTCATCATTTTTGGAAATTAATTGTGCAATTATAATGAAAGCTTGAAGATCAACTCGTCATTGGGAAAATAAATCAATGACCAATAATGCAATTGTCCATATTCTGAAAATATTCGAAAAAGGCAGTGACACCCACTTGATGTCCTCTCTTTACATTTATCATCCCTCTTCAATCTTTTAAAAAAAAAATGAGACATGAAAGGACGATAAAGAAAAAATTCAAAGAATATTATTGTCAATTCCAATTGAATAATGATTTCTACCTGTATAATCCTAGCCGTTCATCAGGTGATAAGGCTAGCTTATGATTCAGGAACGGTAAGGTGAAGGAACTAATATTGTTCATTCATTCCCTCCATACATGACCCATGACTTTACACAAGATACATACTAAAAAAAATGATATTTTATTTGAATTTTGTATTTCATTTGAAGTTCATTTCACGTGCATGAATATCAATTGCATCTGAGGTCTATATAAGGAGGGCCAAAGCTTCCCATCAAGCACAAGAACAAAAACCCTTGTGAATTTTGGATATACATTCTAAGATCAAGAAATGGCCCCAGAAATAGCTATAGATGCCTTCACTGGCACTGGGAAAGTCCCCATGACTCCAGTTGACTCCGATCGAGCTTATGTGACGTTCTTAGCTGGTACTGGTGATTACTATAAGGGAGTGGTTGGTTTAGCTAAAGGATTGAGAAAGGTGAAAAGTGCATACCCTCTTGTGGTTGCAATTTTGCCTGATGTGCCCGAGGAACATCGTGAGATCTTGAGGTCACAAGGTTGCATTGTTCGAGAGATTGATCCTATATATCCACCCGATAACCAGATTCAGTTCGCAATGGCCTATTATGTCATCAATTATTCTAAGCTCCGTATATGGAATGTAAGTATACATTCTACACACACTAGTGTTATTGATGATGGTACTAGGATTTCTATCTATGCATGCATGTTCAAGCATTTTATTCCTGCATGCATATCTTCATGCAAAGCATTAATCAAGGAGAGGACACAGTACACCATTTAGTGTTCAATTGTTTCTATTCAAGTGATTTGAAATTAACTACAGCCTCTAGTGTGTGTGCGTGTGTTACATGTTCTTTTTCAATTGCTTTTCGCCACCCTGTTAGGTCCATTACTAGATTTAATGGAAGATCTAAAGCATAGCATCTACAAGAAACAAAGTTTTGGTCTACCGTCCCCTCGTGTTCTACCAAGATCACTGTCGCCTTTATAAAATGGGGCCTCTTTTAGTCAAATCAGGCTACCATCTGTGTATTCTCATTCCTTATCAATTCATTTTAGTATGACCATACATCCATCTTAACATTCTCATTTTCGATATGTCCATCTTATCGACAACTTTAATCAGCTAAACTTCTTCCTTTTTTCTCGTTAATAATTCAGTTTGAGGAGTACAACAAGATGGTATACCTTGATGCAGACATCCAAGTTTATGATAACATAGACCATCTCTTGGACACACCCAATGGTTCCTTCTATGCTGTAATGGATTGCTTCTGCGAGAAGACATGGAGTCACTCCCCACAGTACTCCATTGGGTATTGCCAACAGTGCCCAGATAAGGTTACATGGCCTGCTGAAAAGGGTTCACCCCCTCCACTGTATTTCAATGCTGGGATGTTTGTGTTTGAGCCAAACAGATTGACTTATGAAAATCTTCTTCATACTCTTACAGTCACTCCACCAACACCATTTGCAGAGCAGGTGAGCTATGTGTCTCTGTGTGTTGTTATATAATATCAAGTACTCTACTGGCTACTTTGACGATTCCCAGTGGCCAGCGAACTTCTTAGCAATGGCCAATATCAAGTATATAAGCAGTTAGACATTAGGAGCTATGTTACGGTTTCAGCTCTGGTGGCTAAGATATTATCACGAGTCCTCAATAAGTAGATCTATGCATCCACCTAATCTATGAGGCATGTTTGGACTATACAACTGATAAATCTGAACCTTGTTTTGTTGCATTATACAGCCTAGTATTGTGCCTTACACCTTACTCACGGAGCAAACTAATATGGTTCAAGTGACGTGGCTAAAATCTTTATGCAGCCGATTTATGAAATTTGATTGAAGAACAAATGAAACTGTTTAGGCAGGTCATTTAGTAGGATTTTTTGAACATCATTTCTAATTGTTTTACTTTTAAATGACAGGACTTCTTGAACATGTTCTTCCAACAAACCTATAAACCCATTCCACTGGTTTACAACCTGGTTCTTGCTATGCTATGGCGCCACCCCGAAAATGTTGAACTCGATAAAGTTAAAGTTGTTCACTACTGTGCTGCTGTAAGTATTCACTATCTAAAAACCTTTTCCCCATAGAGAATTATACACGTGAGTGCATATTTTGTTTCTAGTATAAGATTATGTAATCGACAAGAACTTGACTTCCTTTTACCAAGCTTAAAAGAAACTCAAAACTTACTTTTCACTTTTGATTTCCAAACTTAATTGAAAATGTTATTTTTTTTTTCTTATGAGTAAAAAATTACTTCTTTTTGACATTGTATTTGATACTTTCGAAACAAGTATCCTACTTATTTCTAACTTCGAATTCGAAGCATTTTTAAATTCTAAATCAATCTTATTGACTAACATGGAAATTTACTTTAAACTAATTTTTTAAAGCTTAGTCAAACATACACTTATGCCCTGTTTGATGGCCATTATTTTAAGAAAATAAAATTTCGATTTTTTTTTTTTGAGAATGTGTGGTTAAAAAAGTAGGGTAAAATTTTTGGTTTGCATGAAAAATATTTTATTTCATAAATGTGTGGTTGAAAATGAGTATGAGAATTAATTTTTTTTTGAAATAATCGTCGTCAAACAATACATATATTGTCCACCTTCCTCGAGAAGCCACTGGAGTCTTATTAGTACTTCTATAAAAAAAAAAATACTTCACTAACGTGGTTTAATTTCCTAACAGGGATCAAAGCCATGGAGGTACACAGGCAAAGAAGCCAACATGGAGAGAGAAGACATCAAGATGCTAGTCAATAAATGGTGGGACATTTATGATGATGCATCCCTTGATTTTAATGCTGAAGAATCTGAAGTTTCAGAGGAAAATACCTTCTCATTACCATCAATCATGGCTGCAGTGCCTGAGCCAGCAGTATCCTATATTCCTGCTCCTTCTGCTGCATAAAAGAAGAAAAGAGCTGTCTTTATAATTATGTGCAACTAAAAGTATGCATATATAGTTTGTTGCTGCATGATCCAATCATATATATCTAGCAGCAAATCAAGAAATGTGTAATTTTTTCCCCTTGCAACTACTATGAAATACCCATTATTATCTGAAATGATAAAAGGACTTTTGGTAACAGATTAAACTATTGTTCAAACATGTCCTCCAACCTATCCCCATAGCTCAAGGAACTTCTATAAAATATCAATATATTGTAAAACTCCATGGAAGCAATATGAACCATGCAACACATACCGAAAATGGTTGACAAACATTTTGACCGAACACTCACAATAAGGGGAGGATCCACATTTTTTTGGAATTTTTTATTCACGTGGGATCTGTACGCATGTGAGAGGTTGTCAAACTCATTATCATCCATTTTCAGCACAAATGGAAAAACCCTTTTCAAAATTATGTAGCCCTCGAAAAATGAGTAAACCCCTGCAATAATGTAGAGGCTATAGCCGCTATACATAAACCTCACATCTGTTCAAAGAGTCCTCAATTTACCGAAAAAAATGGTAGGCAATTCTGAATACGGCCCTGTACTTAAAAGAGTTATTCAAACTTCAGCATTTACACACACATAATTAAACTTATTTGAAAATCTACGCTCCCATATTGCAGCCAGAAAACTGTTAGAAATCATTCCCACTTTCATGCAAGTACATTGTAGTTAGCTTATAGTGTGCTAACAAAGTTAACAAAACGTTAAACTCGCAGAACGAATATATGGGGTTAAATGAAATAAAAAAATTCACCCTAGAAGAGAACTTACAAGTGGTAGCAACACAAATCACTCCATCTGCAATGTCAATGGTACCAATTGTCAGAAAATCGATGGATCAATAAGTGAAGAGTGAAGTCTTTGCATCTTATTAAACAATAATATACAACAGCAGTAAAGAATGCACTATCAACTAGAAGTAATATTGTCGATAAACCAGTTGCAATTAATGGAGAACAGGAAATTGGACTCATAAATCGAGTTTGCATTTTCTTCTACTTTCTTTTGGTTGGTGATTATCTATCACACTCACAAAAATCGTAATCAAGAATGTTGATAACCATCAGCACCTACACCACCCAATGTCACCATGGCACACCACTGCCCAGAAGAAAGAACAAGATGAGAAAAGGAAAGGGAAAAGGAAAAGCAAAATGCCAATAATGCAAGTGGACAACAAGTGAAAAGGCCACCACCACCAGAGATAGCCGAGAGATGTAGTAAAGATAGTATTTCCTGATACAAGAATCACATCAAATCAAATCCAACACTAAAATAAAAAGATATAACCTGTGGACAACAGGTGATCCTATTATATGCTGGTGATTTGTGAATATAATTTAGTAATGCATCAGATATCTTAAAGTGCATAAAATAGTTTAAAGATGTCAACGTGTAAATCGGGGTATGTAATTAAGAAACAAAAAAAATGCCATGGAAAAATAGGAACTGGTGATCTAATAACACCAAAGACAGATACACAGGAATATAATCTTGATATCAAACAATTAGTATGACAAAAGCCAATTGCTCAAGCAGTACGAAAAACTACGATATATCGTTTTGCTACACATGAATATAATCTAAGGGTCCGTTTGATTGTAAGGATGGAAAATTGGTGGAAAAAATGAATTTCAGATAAAGTAATTGTTTAGAACTTATTTTCTAGGGAATTGTTAATTAAGTGTGTTTGATTGATATAATTTTTCACCCGAGTTTTTTTAAAATTTTTGATCTTTTTGTGTTCGTTTGACTTTGTTTTACATGGAAATTGTCCTTTAAAATGATAATTTTTTCCACAAT
>CAIGRE010144982.1:0-11221 GCA_903798275.1 Fraxinus angustifolia subsp. syriaca
AAAGAGAAAGAGAAATAGAAATAGAAATTAATGGGTGTCAAACGGGGTGAAAATCACAACCAAGGAAAACAAAAATGAAAGCGCTCAAAAACCCGTGACTAAAAAGAATATCGTGCAACTAAATCATCAAGAGAAAAAAAGAAGCAGCCTACGGATCCAAGCTTCCCGATTTATGGAAATGAGCCTCTTTGGGGGCAGAAGCAGCTAAAAATGTACTGACACTGTCCCTTACTCGGAGAATTGGTCCCTTCACTGTTTGGGAAAAGCATATACGAACCAATTTTAAAATTAAGTAGTTGCATTCAGCTGATACAGTAGGCGAAAATCCATACAGATTTGCAAGTGCTCTCTTTGTTGTAATCTAGGCTCAAGTAACCTGAGATAGAACCAGATGCTTTGAGAAGACTCAGAACAATAGAAGTGACATTTTAAGCTTATTCTGCTTCCATTTGGGGAGCTTGTAGAAAGCACTCTTAGCCATCCCAAATTTCTCCTTGAACTCTTTTGAAGACAAATAAGTCTGAAGAACAAAATTGTAAAATATCATGGAAAATATAATGAATATGACCCTGTAATCACTATTATTTTGAATACATACCTCTCGTTTGGTCACATCAATTTCCGTGACTGGATCTGGTGATGATATTGTAAGGCGTTCATATGGGTACATTGTGAGTCCTTCCTCATCTTCAACTTCGCCCTCTTTTACATCTTCTTGTATAGTCACGGGTTTAGGTTTGCTGGTGGAGTTCTCCCTAGAGATCGTCTCTGGTTTGGTTTTGGGTACCTCAGGGCTCACTTCAGCACGATCAGAAATATTCAGGCTTTTGTTGAATACAAAATTGAAATAAAATAAATGAGTTTGCCCTCTAATAGCTTAAACTTTTAGGTGAGATTTGAGGTGGTTCAATATGATATCAGAGTTGGAAAAGGCCATGAGATCGAGACTCACAATCTCACCACTACCCATTTATGAAAATTGTGCACATTTTGCGCCTGGATCTGGTCTACACTAGGGGGGCGTTGAATAGAAATAAATAAATGTGTCAGTGGTAGTAAGTTTTTAGATGAGATGGTTAAACAATTACACGTTTCTGAAGATGACTAGTTTAGAGATTCAGAAAAATTCAAGTAATATTACCTTTAAAAGAGCGTGGTATAAGGGTTTCCCGAGCTGGTGCTGTTCGTTCAAAAGTTGCACTTAGTGATGATATCGATGCTGAATCTGGTGTCGTAGATTTTGGGTAAAGTTTTTTTACCATAGGAGGAGGGGTCGAAAGGTTTCTTGCATTTGGGTTCTCAAAAGTAGCTGCCAGAGCATTGAACGCTGGAGACCTTCCCCTCACACGAACTCTGTCAGGGCTAAAAGACACACTTCTCGAACGCTGTGATTTTTCAGGTGCAGCAGACCTTCCAGATGAGATTGGTATTACTCTCCTTCTGGGTTTCTAGGAATAGGAAAAGAAAAGAAACAAAACATTAGGACAAACATCGACAGTAAGATGAAGTGGGAAAAGTAACAAAAAGAGCATGTAATATGCAGATAAATACTGAACAATTTTATCTCAAGAACTTCCTGAAATTTAAGCATGGTGTATAACGAGGATAAAACCAATGTTCCCAAGCAAGTGCCTCGCATGAATGGCAATTTTGCAGTCGAACTGTTTCTTTAAGAAGAAGTAACGTAGAACACTGTCTTAGTAATTTCATTTACTATGTTAGATGCCATTTAACTATCATAATATTTTAACTATGAATCACGGTATGTAATTGGTACAACTTTGAATTCCATGTTTCTTCCCTTGTTCATTTTTGTTGGCTTCTGCAGTCTGTAACTACGCAGGAGTTAATCCTCATTTGTGCAATCAATGATGCATGTAGAGGTCAAAATTTAGGGAAAAATATATGAAATTATCAATTATAAAGTATGTCATCACAACACGAAGGTATACCATTGTTGCAGCCACTAGCCCCATTCTTTGGGTAGGAAAGCTCTCCCTCCAGCCCCCTCTCCCAAACGCCCACCGCATATGACTCCAATAGCATTTACACGAGAATTTTTCAAATTTATTAATCTATTTTCAGGGTTTTTGCTCGGGTTTAAATTTTGTATTTTATATATACATGAAATGAATTATCAGTTGGACAAAAGAGCATGTGTTTGAGATCTGTGCTTCCACAAATGAAGTTCTGAACAACCACTCTTCCAAGAAAAAAAAGGGCATGTGCATGAGAGGTATGTGGGGGAGTGACAAATAAAGAAACCCAAAAAAGAACACTGAAAGGGTCCAATGGGAACATTTCATTCTCTCATTTCTGTTTGTATTTACCATGACTTATGTAATATCCTTTGATAGAAAAATCTCACCATCAAGAATTGTAGAGTTTTAATTCATGCCACAAAATATCTCCACGTTCTGCAAACTATTTGACAATATATTCCCTAATGACAAATCTATAAGATATTTTCACCAAGTGGCATTCTTAATAAGATACCCAGTATTTAACACTCAACAATCGAGCTATTAGAACTGAAAGGACTATAAGTGACCTCTCTCTCTTGTGTGCTCGTTTCTGTGTTGGTAAAGCTCTAATGAAAAGAATTATACTTTTGCTATTCTACTATAGAACACCAATATTTTTAATGAAAAATTACAATAATGTACTCGTATAAAATTGGAAGAATTTCAGCTTTAATGCGAAAGTAGGCAACATGGTTAGGAAACTCTGAACAGGCCTTCAGATTACCGATTGAAGTCTTGGAAAAAAAAAAGGCACTCAACAAATATAGCTGGAGAGGACTACACATCAAAATATACACATTTTACTGTATTCCATAAAAAAAAGTAACGTGTCATGTATGTCCAGAATTGTTTCCCAAGAACAGAATAATATTTAAATTTATTATACATGGAAAGACCAACTATTATCATAAGAGTAAAAGATTACAAGCATTCATATGTGCCTTCTGCTCAAAACTTCAAAACAAAATAAATAAATAAAAGAATGAACTATATTTGGACAGCAAAACATTGAACACACATAAGCTTAAAAAATTCACAAATTATATGGTGAGTATACCAATGTCACTAATGCTGTGCCTTACGCATTTATTAGGGAAGTGTTACTTCAACTTTGGTATATTAAATCATTTCGCATATAAAATAATGGTCAGCGTACAAGAATGAAGACAGAAGTCACAGACATGGAATTTAACAGGCAAACTCGTATTTACAGAGAAGATAACCAAATCAAAATGTGAATAACACAAATATATTTAAATTGTTAATCAAGTAGCAGGAAACAGAGGGAAGTAGAGGGAAACAAAACTCACGTTTAACAGCGCAGTTGCTCCATTTTTAAGAATAGCAAGTTTTCTTTGGAAAGAGTTCCCATGCATCTGTCATCGGGTGATATCATTAAGTATCTTCTGAGGATATGAAATCTTACCAATAACATCAGACCTGACAGCAGCACTTACAGAAGATTTTGAAGAGTCCCAAGAGAAAAAATGAGTAAAAAAAGTTGGTTCACTTCCTTCCATAACAATATAAATCGGAGCTTGGTAAGATAATTTCTCCATTAGAAAATCACTCTGCAGAAATTTCTGTGATAATAAAAAACTAGTGAGTTCATATGAGAAACTTATCGAACATCTTATAGGCTTATCCAGGTAAACTTGGTAAACATATTAATACATATTATGCTGGACCAGATAGTACTGGACAGGATAAAGCAAAAAAAAAAAAAAAGTTCAGTTCTCATCCATTATACTGTGAAGTGCTGTATTTATGTGTCAAACATATCATCATGTTTTGCATGCAGAAATATGAATTGGTAAGATGCCGAAACTGTTTCAAATGTGTTTAGGTAAGTAGTATCACGACTTTACACACCTCTATAAACTCTATCTTACCCATGTCAATGATACATTTAGCCCTCTCTAATAGCTTAAGCTTTAGATCAAGTGATTCACTATGGTATCACATCAGCCACATGTTCTAGGTTCAAATCTCGCCGCCCCCCATTTAAATGAATTGTACGCATGTTAGACTTTGATGGAAAAAAGTAAATCCCTCTTACACGTGAGAGCCGTGTTAGAGACAATATTTAAGTGATATACATTTAACCCTATTTAACAACTTCAACTTTTAGATCAAGTGGTTCAACAATATCGAAAGAAAACCAATCTTTCTCTATGAGACATTCAATCCTAGCAATTGGCAAATTTCGTAGTAGCCAGTTTAAGCAGTCATCTCTAGGATTTCTAAATGTAATGCCACCAGTTTCAGTGAGAATTGAGCCAAAACCACAACTTCACCTCCTGGCTCCCAAATCCCTTGCTTCCTTTTATCCCAAACACGTCTGCCCAGGGAGCTTAATAACAAATTCGCTTAATACTCCTTTGTTTCCTTTTCAGAGTAAAATCAATATATACAATCCCCGTGATGAGGCTCAGAACCTGTTGATCCGGGTGACAAAATTTGAGTAACATGAAGGAATGTTTTGGCTTGGACCTCTCGAAAAGGCAACAGGCCAATCATCACATTCGAAAGTGTTCAATTTCCCAACTTTAATTAATTTTCAAGAAATATGAATGCAGCAGATAATATATGGCAGTTTATGTTTCCATAATCAAAGCATTAAAACCATTCAAAGCTTACCTCTCCAATATCCAAAACATTCAGCTTATTCTTGGGTTCAACCTGTTGCCCAACCCAGACATAAATATCCGAGTGACAGTCAAGAATGAATATATCTTCAGTCATTAGATCATCTTGGTTGAAATTGTGTATTTCTGTCACCTGCAATAAAAATTCTGATTCAATGTTGCAGAGGACAATCTAAGAGAACAAGACTACGCGGTTAATGCCATATTTTGGCCTGTCATTTCATGAAACCATTAGTATCTTATGATAAACTTCAAAAGACATAGGTACAATTGTAAATAGGCCGGTGGAAGGAAAAGAGGTTCGTAAATTTTTTTTCACAAAACCCTGTTTTGGACGAACAAGGCCTTCATTCCGGGCTACTCAACTGACTAGATAAGAGAAGGTATGGAATCTAAAGTATTAGTCAAATTCATTGCCGTTATTTCCCCAGTAAATAAAACCATATGAGAAAAGGGCATACCTTCAAACCTCCTGAGACTGCAATAGATTCAGCAGTAATCAATGTAATGAATGAATGAAATAATCCAGTTAGTACAACTCAAAATATGAAGTCTGATTTCAAATATTGAAAAATAAAAATGTTATAGAGATGATTTTTTTCTTCACACCCTTTGAGAAATTGCATGAGAATAGATGAGGATCACTTTCGGCATCTCTTGCGATTTTCTGGCTTGGGTATTCAGATTTTCCACCCAACAAATCCCAAAACTGCTCAGATTCTGCACCTTCTTTCTGCAGTCTGGATTGTATATTGGGCTGCAAGTATGAAGAGTGAGGAGTAATTTAGATAGGTAAACAATCATTGGCAAAACACAACATTAATTTTTCTCACATGACGTCTTTCCGTTGTTAGATAAAATATTCAAATACGGCGGACAAATGCTGAAGATGGTTAAAGTATCACAACTTTGCAGTTCAAAATATTAAAGACAAACAAAATGATCTGAGACAAAATAAAACCTCTAAATGTTGAAACAACTCTTACAGGAAAGGAAGCATCAATAACAAATATCAGACCTTTATAAGATCCAGCTGCCTCTCGACAAGTTCATGGTCTTCAGATGTTGTAAGGTTTCCGGACCAGGTAAACACAAAGGAGCCACTATGGAGTATGTAACTATAGGAAGAATTCAAAGATGATGCCACCTGAATCAATATAAATAGTGAAATCATAGTAGTAGTACTATGATTTAGCTAAGCTGGGTAAAAAGATGCAGAGCAAGAAAATCATATAAAATATTATATGGTTCACAAATTGGGCAAATTAGCAAAATGATGTATGCTTTTGGTCATAAAACTGAATCATCATGGTGTCTCAATGAAACCTAGTTATTTTGAAAGGAAAGTCCTTTCCTTTTTTGACAAGTTCAGCACAAATAGATGTAATAGTTCATAGCATCTTGTTAGAACTCATATTCAATTTCAAACATCTACAATTGGCTATATTTAATTAATATTCCACAAATTATTGAACACTGGTAATTAATGAATTTTTGGAAACAAATTCATTCTATTAAACCATGTAGCAATATAAAATGTAGAAGCTACAGCCATAATATATCATACTGCAATTAGCTCCAACCTAAACATTTTCATCACTGTGAAGAGACTCTAGCTTCTTCAAAGCTTTAATAGCCATTTACATAAAGTAAAATATAGTCAGATGATAGGTACAAACAACAACTCATAAGTCAGAACTTTAGAGGTGTACTTCAGTATCTAAAGGTTTTAGGTTAAGCATAACTAATACACGTTACATGCACTGCCACTTCAGTAATTGTAGGAAAAACAATAGCGGAATTTCTATTAAAGGGTCACGTTGTCCCCGACTGTAATGTTTTAGGTATCTAGATCTGACTATTAACAAGGAGGAATTGAAAAGGATGTATGCATGGGATTAGACTAGATTGAATGGGAAATGAGAAGTGCTACACGAATTGTGTGATAAAAAGATACAAGGTTAAAATCCAGGTTCTATAGAACAATGATTAGAACCGCTATGCTTTACGGTTTTGAGCATGGTTATTGACAGGGAAATGATAAGATGACTGTAATGAATATGAGGATGCTTAAATGTATGTGGTTATACTACAATGTATAAGATGAAAAAATTAGAATGTATGTCAACAAGTGAAAATGGTGCAAGATAAATTGAGGAATAAAGACTTTGGTTAGAAAATATTTTGCATAGACCTAAAGAGGCTCACGTTTATAAGAGTGACATGATTAGGGTAGAACAAGTCTGAAGAAGGAGAATGTTGTGCATGTGTATGTGCGTGCGTGCGTACATATACGAGTACAAGCCCAAATACATGGAAGGTTGTACCTAGCAAATATTGCACACCTCAAAATCAACCTGGTATCTTGGTCCAAGCTGCACTCGCATCACGGTCCATTTTTCCATTTATACAGGACAATTGCCTAATCGTTTTTTTTTTTTTTGCTTTTGCTCCAATAGTCTACATCACTTGAACATCATAGCTTGCTAGTTGGCTGACTCATCTTGCACAACAACCCCGTGGCCACATACAAAGCACCACGGACCAGGTCAAAATAAAGATCTTTCTGGGGAAATAGGTACTGGTCCGTGAACCCAATGCTTTGCCTCATGCATTGTGTAGGATCCAAATCGATCTTACTAAAAAACCGAAAAAATGAACAATCCAAATCCTAAAGTTCCTGGATTTTCTTCAGCCCTTGCGTGCTTCTCTTTTGCAAATGGCTTCTTCAAATACCCCACAATCAGGATAGAGAATGATTAGTTCATGTTTGGGTCAAGGGGACAGGTGACCCGAAACACCTTCCTCCGATATGAACAAATCATTAGTGCCTTGCCTACATGGAGGAGTTCATCTTGACTTCCATGGCTCGTGGTTCGACCTCCCCGAAAGAATTGAGGTCAAGCATGACTCTATAGATGTCAAATATGGTTGAGGAGAAAATCTAACATCACATTTTTCCATCATCGTCGCATGACAGGCAAGAATTTGACCCAAGATTCCCACCTCAGGAGACTTTGAATTCATCAAGTTATGCAAATTGGCCACATCATTCAATGTCTACTATGAGATAAGAACTACTCTTCACATCAGTCCATTCTCGTTAACCAAACTCTTAGCCTAATAAATTGTAAACTAATCAGGGAAATTGCCTCGTATCAAATGCAATTCGAGGTGACCGCCAGTATAAAAAGCCTGAACTGACCCAGGCCAATTCAGGCACTGACATGGAAGGAGTTGCACTGTTGCAGGCTACTGGTCCGTGTCAAAAATTGCTAATCTCAACAACCATGTGAATATGAATAAAAATTTCCATTTTCAGAGATTCTTGATTACCGAGGCCAAATACTACATCACTCAGTGTCCCAAAACATGAAAACCTTTTAGGTTCAGGCTTAGAAATTAATCTGCCTATTCCAGATGAAAAAAATAAATTAAAGTAGAACCATACATCAAATACAAGACGTCACAGATCTCAACCGCACAAAATGGTGAACCTCAGCCTAAGCCTGAAAGGGGCTAGAACCACCATATAACATGAATACCCCAAGGTATCTTCAAATGTATTTGGTAAGCCCAAAGGTAAGTGCAGTCATTCTATTCCTGTGCCTCCAAACATGAATTTTACTACAAAGAAACTCCCAAAGATTATTCAACTGACTAAAACAACCAAATAAATATCATGATTCAATATCTTAGAAAAAGAACAGACCGTTTGCCACATCCTTGGATGATCACTTACAAGCAACTAATACCATGAGATCATTAAAAGTGAAGAAATATAACTTTACAGCAGACAACTAAGAACTGGTAGGTAATTGCAGCTTTTAAATCAACTGTATCAGGAAGAAATAAAAAAAAAACTCTCTATTTAGGTCAATTCTTGAGACAGCACCGTGAGGTGCACCAGTAAGACAAGAAAATATAAAAATCCAGAATTAATTATTGTGCAGTCAGCAAGCCAATTGTTCAAAACTCCAATTAGTGACAATCACTGAAATTGCAAGATACAGATGCAAAAACATTAGAGATGAACCAAAGCAACTTCCAACCATCTATCATTTAAGAGGGAGATGTAGAAATTGGAGCATCAACCTTACCGGTTCAACTTGAATTGCTTGCATGTTATCAGGTCCACTACCTTGAACACGAAATAGTGCAAGCCCGTCCTCTCTATATGTATCATCTTCAAGTTCCTTCTCTGATATGTATTGCTTGTACCCTTCACTGAGACCACCCTGGTGATATTTCGAAAATATGTTAAAATCAATCATCTAATAAGCACTGTTTGTAATATAAGTAATAACTTCATGAGAGAAATGAATTCGTGGGAATATGTTCCTAGAATTTGTAGCTCTACCGAACCTTAAAGACAATAAAGCTCTGAAATATGGCAAAGAACTGGACTGGTTCTTTTCCTTCATAGATGCGAGCCTAGAAATTCACAGTCACCAAACTATCAGTATAAATATAGAGACGGATATTAAAATTCAAGAACAAAATCACAGGCATTGAGGAAGGTAATGTACCTGAGTAGGTAAGAATTTCAGTGACTCGACCATCTTGCTTGCTAGTGAAGTTGCTGAGACTCTATCTCCCTACAGTGCATGAAAGCAGAAATATAGTGCCATCAATAACAATGGTTTTAAATAGACATGATGATCATGGCATCAATAAATGTTAAATAAAGTTAAAAAAAGTCCCATTTATTTACTATTATTATTATTATTGTTTATATGTGTGAGAAGATGAATAAGATTTAGATTATAGGCAAACATCAAATAAATAAAAAATACAATTGGGCATAGAAACATTCCTGGCATGTTTAGGCCATATTAAAATCTGATTTTAATCTAAGTCAAAGTCAAATAATCAATATCAACCACATCTTTCATGGGTCCCACATCTTTTCAACCACATATTTCAAAAAATTTAATCACAATTTACTTAAAATCTGATTTTAATCTACACCAAACACCCTCTCAGATAGCACGACTTTTTTCTACCGGCATTAATGTCAACTAGGCTTTAGAGTCGCGAGTCTGAAATTTTTGCTTTAGTTTATGGAATGAATACATATAAAGTCTCAACACTAAAAGGTAACTAATACGGTGGTTTCATCTGATTAACTTCAAAAGTACAGCCGCATGCCAAGATTACCTGAGAAGGCCATCTCCCCCACGGGAATTTTGAAAACAATACTATTGTAGATGAAATTTATGCATACTTCATGTGTATCCACAAAACTGTCCATTCACTCCATTGTTGTGTCCCCAGATTATATATATGATAATTATAACTATTTTTGCACGTTTTCTTTTGTGTATTTATTTTCTGAAGATTATTTCAATACTTTCTGGATGAAATTTGTTAGTTCTTCAATTTAAATTTTTCTTCATTTTGGAACATTTATCCGATTCGAAGTTGTCATCTGGGGGCTTCATTTTATAATTATCTCTTTATGAGTTTCCTTGGAAATTGAGCTCTCATAAGAATTAATCAAAGATCTTTGATCTTCCCCAATTCACTTATAAATTGCTAAACGGTATATGAGTAGACATTCATATTTTTTACCAGAAAGTTAGAAGCAGGACATTGTAAACTTATATAACAGGCCATACTACATACTGTTGTTTATTTTTAGGATTTTAGTTTAGCTTCCTTATATTGGTAAAATTAGAGAATTAGTTTGCCAATATAAACAAGAGGATTTGAATACTTTTCAATTGACCAATTCATTACAATAAAATTATTCTCTACAAATTTTCGAGTTGGTTCAACTCTATTCTTGTTTAAAAACTTCAATCCCGCTTGCGCAACAAAATTGATATCAAAGCAAGATTTTGCCCTTGGCTAATTACCACCTATGGCAGTAGTTTCACGTATCCTCGCGATGATAATTGGAGGATTACAAAATTACCAACATTGGTCTGGAATCTAGAACAAATTATGGATAGGTTTGAAGAGCTGCTAACAAAAATTTGCAAATTTTGATTCAACACGTCTGAAACATGGCAACAAGTGACTAAAGATTTTCCTTGAGTCCATGCTAAGTTCGAATTCCTACAAGGTGATGAAGAATTTTGGAGATTTTTCCTTCTCATTCATTAATTCTCTTCTTCAACTAAACATGAGGATGAATTTTTCCAAGCCGGGGAGATTATGTAGAAAAATCCTATTATAAATAGGAAAGAAGTTAGTTCTTATTATAGTAGGATTTTTGTTTCCTTTTAGATTATGGTTTTGTTTCCTCTGAGGATTCTAGTTTTGTTTCCTTTCAGGATTCAAGTTTTGTTTTCTTATATTGGTAAGATTATGAAATTATTTTGCCTAATATAAAAAAGGTCTTTGTACACTTTTCAATTGACCAATTCATTACAGCAAAATTATTCTCTACAAATTTTCGTGTTGGTTCAACATAGTGGTGGCAATGGGCCGAGCCGAGCCGGCTCGGCCCATGCCAAGACGAGCTCGGCTCGTGCTCACACGAGCCGAGCTCGTGGCTCGTTACCCACGAGCCGAGCTTTGGCTCGGCTCGTGGGATTTTGG
>CAIGRE010145067.1:0-12630 GCA_903798275.1 Fraxinus angustifolia subsp. syriaca
GAGTTATCGTAAATATATGAATATTGGTCTCGTTGAATAAATCGTAATTAGATATATAAATCAGATTCGAGAATAAAGTCGATTCGGATAAGTTAGCTCCAAGATATTTTAGTTTGAAGGAGTTATCCAAAGCTAATTTATTATTATTATAATTTAATTATAATTTTGAAAGTATGGGTGGAGAAAAAAGATTTTCCGTTAAAACAAGAAATTCTATTAGTTTTTCCGTTAAACCAACATATTCCGTTTAATAGCCACTTTATAATATATATATATTTTGGTTTCCATTCTACAATATGATTATAAGATATCTATGAAGGTAAATTTGTGGGAAAAAAAAGTGTCCAGACAATCTATTAACGGAAAAGGAAAAAAATAAAAATACTCAAGGATTATCAATGTTTCTAACTTAGTTATAGCGGGAGAAGATTTCCTTCAATTACATGTGTAATGTGTATGGTAAAAACACTTCACACTCCTAATGATTCAATTTCACATAAAATAGAAAATAAGCTTTTTATCTCAAAAAATGGTTAAATTTTACACATTTTCTCACTTTGCACAAGGCTTGCAGCCTCTAGAGAAAAAATTGTTATTGCAACAACAATAATAATACATTATCTAAGGTAATAAATATTTTCATAATGTAACATTAAAATGGAAAAAATTAAATCACATTATATTTAACCATATATTGTACCCAATTACCCCATATAAGACCCAAATTCACATTAATTAATAACGAATTATAGATCAAGAAAAGAAATTCAATCCCACACAAATCAATGATCCAATCAAGGGATATTGAAAAACATAATTGAATTTAGAAACAAAATTATGCAGTAATCAATTAAATATATAAAATCTATCAGTCAATGCAATTAAAAAAACTAGGATTAAAAAAAAGACCAGATCAACAAAGTGTATGTAATGATGCATAAATATATATATATCAAGGGGTGTTACACAATGGAATGAGTAATCCGAATCTAGACACTAATTCTATGATTTACGATATCGTTATTGAAGAAGCCTCGTTGTTTGGAGCAGCCGAACAAGGGTGAACGAGTATAAATGACAATGAGTTTTTAAAATAAAGAAGAAGAAACAAAAAAAAAAAATTTGGACCCCCTAAAGAGCTGGGCTAAGGCGACAACCTCTTGCGCCTCTCCTCAGTCCGACTATTCGTTCAATTGCTGTCTTCTTTTTTGCTTCATAACCAAAAAAAATTCCATTTTCATGTATCCCAAATTTCGTGTTTGTTCTACTTTAATCTCACTATTTGGGTAGAATTTTGAAATTCTCACTAATTTATTTTTGTTAAACATGCTTATACAATTTCTGTCTAATCTTTGTTAAAAGCTACCTATTACAGTTTTAGTGAACACAAGTAATGGTTGATCTTTCAATATCAATTTCTTTCTTTTTTTGCTTTATAACAAAAAAATCTGGTTGGTTCTAATAAATTTCAATCGTGTTGTTGAATTTATTGCTGTACATACATATGTGATATCAAGTCCCGACAAGAGTCACGTACGTACATAGGTCTCAAAGGAGATTGGCTGTCTCCCAAGCAGCTGAAATTGATTTAGTCGACGACTCAGGAATTGCTTCAAAAGAGATGTGAATTACTGGCTAGGAAAGCGGGTGGTCATGAAAATCTGGGATTCGCTCATGATGAATATCGAGATTTTTTGCGGACTAAACGGACAACTGAAAAAAACTCAGTTAGATGAGACAGGTGGTGTTCTTGAATATCTCCAGAGCATGCAATTAGAATATCCTTCTTTCTTTTATGCTATACAGTTAGAAGATTTTAGTAGGATGAATTTATGCAAGCTTGGCATGGGATGCTTGAGAAGTATGACCATCATGATAATGATTGGTTGAAGCGAATGTTCAGTTTCAACTAAAAATGGGCTTTAGTCTATGGTAGGGATACATTTTGCGCGGACGCGACCACAACTCAACGTAGTGAAAGTATGAATAGCTCTATAAAAGGTTATGACAGCTACAAAGATGATTTCTCAAAGATCTTCTTTCATCAATTTCAAAGGTTGACTGAGCATCGACGATATGAAGAGCTAAAGGCTGATTTCAGAGCAAATCAAAGTAAAACATCATTGTCACTGGACATTGCAATCTTAAAACATGCAGCAACTATATATACTCCGCAAGTGTTTAAACTATTTGAAATTGAGATAGGCAAGACTTATGATTATGCCATGGAGATATCTCGTGAAGATAGGAAAGTGATAAAGAGTACAAACTTGCCCCTCTTGGAAAACGTTTTTGTCATACTGTCAAATACGACTCGACTACTGGGACAGTGACATATAGTTGCAAAAAGTTTTGAGTATGCACGGATTTTGTGCTCACACGCTCTAAAAGAGTTTTGTCATCAAAGAATTACATTCTTAAAATACGGGGACAGTGCAACCAATGACAATCCCAAGGTAGGTATGGGAAGACGTTATAAAGAGCTGTGTAAATCGCAAACTCAAATAGCAACAAGGGGAGTTGAAAGCGAAGAAGCATACAATATTGTTGTGTGGTCTTAGTAAGATTCGAGAAGACATTAACGCAAGCACAAAAGGTCAACAGGTTGAGTCTTCTAGCTCAACCAGTATGCATAATAGCCACAAGATTAATATGGTTGATGGGGTTGGTAGAATAACAGGCATTAAGCATAAGGGAAGAGTTCGTGGAAGTTCTGTCATGTCGAAAAATGCTCTTGAAAAGTCCACAAAAAAGAAAAAAATTGTCCAAATAATATTTCATTGACTACAAATATTGTCATGTTCATTGAGCTAGAATTCTACCTTTAAAGTTAGTATTTACCTTATATCATACGCAGATTGAACCTCGTGCTGATGTTGGAGATATTGCTATGATGCCAAGTTTGGTGGAATTATTACAAGGGCAATGCCCTTTGTACAATGTAGGGGTTCACAGAACCCTTACATGTCTCACATGTGATGGGTCTCTCAAAAAAAATTTAAAAAAAAAAAATCCCCACCTATCCACTCCATATTTGTGAGTGGTCGGTAGGGATTCTGTGAACCCCTACCTGTACACACAGCATAGTCTTTATTACAACATGTATGATTTATATTTGTAACTATTCATGATAAAGTATAGATATTTTGATTAATTATTATTTTTCTTTTTTCTTTTTAATAGGTTGAACTATGTCCTACAATATTGTCAATTCAATGTTCAAATGTTTCGTACTTGATCAGCTGAAATTAATTGTGATATTTTGCTGTTGTGGTTGGACTGGGTTTGGTCGTATAAATTTGCTTGTAGAGTTTGTTTCATTTAGTTTTAGTACCGATACGAAGGAAATTCTCTCCTGTGCTTTCGTGTGGTCTATGGATTGAAATAGAAACACGTTTAAAATTGTCGGATATATTCATGGGTTTTATATGGTTATTAAGGGTGATCGTGTGACTATCTTATTAATTGCAATAAACTTGTAAGAACTTTAAAATGATCTCAAGTGGAACCCATTCGAGCCATAATCGGATTCCCAAATCAAGACTAGAACAAAAATTGCAAAGATGCCGTAGTTTTCTAATTTTTTTTGTTCAACGCGTGATTTGAGAGGAAATATCGGCGAAACCACGTGAGTTTTACATTTTATTTCTAATGTGCAAGTTTTTAAAGTATAATTTATATATTTCGAGGATTATGCTACAATAACATAAAGTTCTACCAAATAGACAAGTGGCAAGAAGGAGCTTTGGTAAAACTTTTGGTACATATAGAATTTTCCTCTTATTAAAACAAGGTTTTATGATACGAAAATTAAAAAAAATTAGTGAAAATTTAAAAAATAAAAATAAAAAATCATCAATTTCTCAATTCAACGGCACGTTGCATTGTCTTGGAATTGTAGTGGCCAAGTTAACGAGGGTCGAGGAAGTATTTAATCGTGTTAAATTAAATGAGGTGTTAATATTTGATTGGATCGACAACAACTTGGACAGCAAACAATGAACAACCGAAAAATAATGTGGCATATTTAACCACTACACGAACAGATCTCGTCAAGGGTATTTTTGATCCACTCTTTGAATCTACTACTACTTTAAATAAATAAAGATAAAAGACGGTTTATAAATGAAGATTGACTTAGGTCATGTTTGGCATGACTTTTGAAAAGTCAAAAGTCGCTTCTGCAAATAAGAAGCTGTTTTTGAACATGTTTTAATAATTTTCTGAAAGTATTTTGTCTGGCTAAAAGAGCCCTGGGTAGCTTACTCGAGAGTTTTTTCACAAGAAACGGAAGCCCTACCAGACGGAACCTAATCTATTACATTGCAAGTCATATGATTATTCTACAAACATACAATTTTCACTATAAGGAATACAGGCCATGCAACTCCAACAGGAAACCAAAAAGGTATTCATCATAGAATTAATATAGATGCAATTTCCAATACAACCATCAAAATTTGATCCAAAATTTTTGACAAAGAATTTTGTACACGCACCAGATTCTCAACAAAATTATGACCTTAAAATAGAAAAACCACTTCAGAAGTAGTTGAAG
This sequence comes from Fraxinus angustifolia subsp. syriaca, assembly GCA_903798275.1. Classification (NCBI taxonomy): domain Eukaryota; kingdom Viridiplantae; phylum Streptophyta; class Magnoliopsida; order Lamiales; family Oleaceae; genus Fraxinus; species Fraxinus angustifolia. The sequence goes on from CAIGRE010145067.1 coordinate 4,559, forward strand.
AAAAAAACTGAAACAGCAACAAGTGCCCATCACAATCAGCAGTTATCAGGGTCTTAAAACACTTTAACGACCACCACAGAGAATGTTTTTCCGAGCATTGCAACATTGCACATTTACATTTACCTTCATATCCCAATTCTACAGAACAAATCGTACAAAAAAGATGTAAATTTCCAGTCAGCAATTCAAAGAAATTACAAGTAATATTCTTTAGGGCATCTCAACCGTTTTACAGTAATATGCAGAGAGATCAACATTTATATTGGAATGCTGGATTAAGACCAATACCTTGGACTAAGGAAGAACATGTGAACGAAATATAAGTGGGTAGGTGCAGCAAAATCCACTGCTCCAACACTGCAAAGAATCAAAGTTTGGCAAGAAGTTTCGATGATTGTAAAAGAGAGGTGATGTTGACCATATTACTTGACAGAAGCATGTCTAACTATAAGTTCAAGTCACGTTGAATGAAATTAGATTATAAATCTGGAATGATTTACACATTTCATGCTTGTTTTCCCTTTGCCTGAGCTTGTGCTTGAATGTCTCTAAATTTCATCGAGAACATTTGTGTCTACGAAAAAAATATGTCAAGAGGACTAACCACAGAAAGTAACGGTCCCTGTTTGAACTTGTCATAGAATGAAAATGATATTGGCTTCGGTATGTCTCCAGGACCTCTGATGAATCCACTGAAATATAAAAAACATATCAAAACCTGCCTAAGATATAAATGTCAACACCCGCCATCACAACAAATGCCTTTTCTTATAAGCAAGTAAAAAATGTGCTTCTCATCGACCTAAATGTTGAATGATGACAGCAAATTTTGAACTCACATTAGTGATGGTGAAATCAAGGGAGCTCTTTTAACATCAAATATGGCAATGAGACCTTTGTATAGTTCATCACCATTTCTATATGATACAGCCAAGCGCTCTCCTGAAGCATCCCATGCTATCTTCTCAATGCCTTGGCTGTAGAAATGACAAGAAAATTAATGACAGCATTATGAAGTGTCTTCAAACATAACATATACTAGAAAAAAATGATTAATATAATCCCTTCTGCTAGAAAGGGCTTGAGTAAAATATCATATTACTACAAGTCTCTTCCTGCATAACAGATACTGCAAAAAATGTTCAAAAAACCGTCTGCTAGAAAGAGCTTGTAGCATATAACATATTATGTGGACAATTCAAATCAAGGATTCAAGTTTTTCATTTTCTGGCAGTGGTGGGTAGCAACTGCCCTGTTCCTATTGTATTAAGTGAAGAAGTTCCATGTAATACCAAAACAAGAACAATTCCATTCAAGGCGGACATTAGTTGCACAATTAACTAAAAAGTTAGGTGAGTCTGTAAGTACACATATTAAAAGGATTTCTGTACCTGCCAGTCAAGGATTGTATCTCTGGCAACTCAACAGCTATGGGGTGTGCATCTGAAGAGAATCATCAAGAGTTGAAAGCAAAAACAGAATACTAATGAAATATTTGTGCATGCAATGATCTACATACCATCTTGATATATAGTCCCTGTTTGAGCCTCATTCTTTAAAAACTCATTTTTCCCCAAACTCATTTTCAACCACACATTCTTCAAAAAATAACTATTACAAAACTCACTTTTCACTAAAAATGGGGCTCAAACAGAGCCATATTCACATAGAAACAACAAATAAAATTTGAGTATGAAGCAACAGTGTTCTTTTAAACTAAAACTCCTGTTTGTTAACAGTATCCAGCAAACCAAGGTTAATTTTTCTTGTGAAGTCAAGACTGATAAGGGATTTCTATGTAGAATTCAGTTTATATTCTAAAAATGCATAAAAAATTTACAATTAACAATTCAAAAATATTTAATACAAAAATATAAATTATTCTCTTCCATATGAAATCCCCCCTCCTGTGTTCCTTCACTATCACATGATTATGTAAATCGAAGGCTATAAACCATAACTAATCTTTACTTAAATGTGTCCAAATTAACACTAAGACATCAATTACCAAGAACTTTTGGAACGTGGAGAAATCTGCTGCTATACCTAGTGATGGAGGTTTTGATGTAAAATGAATGGAAATTAAAGTTGACGATTCAGAACACGCAATAAGTATCATGCGCCCATCAGGATCCCATGTTGCTCCCTATCACCAATAATTAAGAGAAAAAATTAGATAATAATCCCATCAACAAGATGAAGTAAAAAAACTAGAATAATGATATTTGTAAGCCGTGCTTACATACAGCAGTCTACGTGGCAGAAAGGTCACTGCCACATTCTCCAGTGAAGTAAAATGCATCTCAACTTCATTGGAGAATGCACTGCCACATATTGCTGTTTGTAAGCACTGTTCACAAATAACATTACTCAAAAGACTAGGATACGAGTATTTCAGCTTGTATCAACAGTAAAGAAGAAAGAAACAATCTGGTGAAGGTAATGACATTAAAAACATCTCATGGCAAGATAAAGCATCCACTTCTAATTAAGCTTCATATTAACTATTACAACCTCAATTCTTGTGGTTTTGATCCTTCAGCTAAATATTGTGCATGATCAGAAAACTATTGGATGCTTCAGCAATATAGCAATGCAAAAACACTAGGTAAATGAAGTGAGAAGGTAAAAATGTTAAAAACCAATCCTTCTGCATACACTTGATATGCAAGTGATTGAAAATAGCCATCTTGCACCCACAGCAACTCCAATCACAACAAGTATAGTATTGTTTCCAACCTGACACGTTATAGTCGTAAAACTTTCTTTATGGAAAACCCCGTATAACTTCATAAACAAGTTATATTTCCCCCAGAGAACAGAAACCAAACCATACAAAAGTAGAGCTGTTGCGAGAAAAATGCAGCATGCTAGGAACAGTGGACTCCCTCAGCCATAAAAGAGCCAATAAGACATCAAACAAGATACGTAAGATCTTTATCAATCGTAGTAAAGTATCAACCACAGAAATTATAGGGGATTAACTAACCGTGACAAATCCATTTTTTGATGACCATCGTTCTGATGTCCATGTGTTCGTCTCCCAAAGATAAAATGTCCCATCACTGCACAAAATGTGATGGTCAAGTTGATTTGAAGATGTATGTTTACGAACATTTAATTTTCTTTCCTTCTCAATAACATAACATTTCTTTCTGAAGGTCAATAACATGCATATGCAGCTGGAAATTTTCCAAAAAAGTAACAGTACAATTTTGAAGCAAAAAAATAATCTCCTGCAGGGGACCACTTGAGAAGCGATATGCCTCCTAAACCTCGTCGAATAGGCGTGCCCAGACCTGTGAGCCATACAAATAAAAATGCATTAGACGTCAGGAAAAGAGAAGTAGAAGGTTGCAAAAGAAACAGAATACGACAGAGCAGGCGATGAAAAATGCATATTCTAGGCAAAGCATATATTTAGGCCAATAAATTGACTGTCAAGATATGATGAGGTACAACCTATAATGCATGGACAATCCTACTAGGATGGTTTCAGTGTCCAAAGGTCAACAAGTATTGTGTCGTGTCAGACACCACATCCTTGGACACTTCATGACATCGATCCGAGTTCGATGAGCCACCTGCAGTGTCCTACTTTTTTATGTATTTTTAAAAATTTCCAATGCCTGAGTAATGCTTTAGGGACATTCAAAGGGCTAGTTGTTCAACGTGGCATGTGTCATGCCTATATTAAAAGCGAAAAAAAAAAAATAAAGATACAATATATAAATTTACTATTTGAAGAATTTTGACGTGTCCATAAGGTGACCATGTTGTACTTTTTAGAAAAATCATGTCACTATGTCTGTATTGTGTCATATTATTTTATTTTTGGACAGATAATAACCTAAAGCTCAATCATCTAAACCAAATTCACATTTTATGGCAGTAGCCTGGACCGTTTCCAGATAAACCCTCATTTTTCTTCCAAAGTACATGTCCATAATCAAACAAAGAAAAAACGTTCTTAAGTAATATCTCATAATGCTAATAGCCCCCAGAGTCCTGTCCGCTCCTGGTTTAATCTTGAACTGTCATTTCATGAGAATTCTCGAACCACTTGAAAGTAGAGTCCATGTGTCAAAAAGTGAGTCATTTTCCTTGAGCAGGAACATGTATTCTAGAGTTAGCACTGTCACAAGGCTCTATCTCGAACAGGAAAAATCCCAACATATTACAACACAATTGCAAAAATTATTTAGCTATAAAAGCACATTTTTAGGTTGAATATGCTTATTCCACAAAACAATAAAGTCATATTTTATGAAGTACAAATAGAAATCTCTGTTTACTATAGCTACTTTACACATTTCTGCCCGCTTCTCCTCACGTACAACTGGACCTTTTATTCGGATGAAAGCTACGAAAGTTATTCTCACACAGTATCACTTCGTTCTCCATTGACTGGAATGAATTTTATAATTTTGAGGTCTATATCGTAGGGGTCTGAAACACACTTCTAGAAAAGATGACCACAACCATAACTTGTTTCTCAGAAAACCAAAATAACATTGATAATCTGCCTTCTAACACAAAGCAATATTCACGGTCTTGGGTCTTGACATGGATAGTCTTTCTAAATGCTCCATACTTGAATTCAAGCATAATCTTTCTGAACAAAATTTCTCTTAGTCAAACAATTTCATTTCCGTATGAAGTAAGAAAATAGGAGTTTAATAGAGAAACTATAACAGACTGAACTATATTTACCGAATTTCCCACGTGCCTACATATTGAACATAAATGACAAACATGAAATTCCACAAGAAGTGAATAATCATAAATTAGTTTGAGGCCCAGGCAACAGAACTGTCTATGAAATACGGTATATGAGAACTGAATGAAACCTTAGCAAGCAAGAACCAAACTTTGTGTAACATGAGTGGTAAATAAGTTCGTGAAAATCATTAATGGTCAACGAGTTCAAAGATTGACATTGAACAGAGAAGGAAATGACATCTAATGCTAACAAGAAGTAAATAATTTTAGCTTGATTGCAGAATTTGAATAAACTAATTTGCTTTAATACATGAAAAATTATATACCTTGTGCAACATCCCATATGGTGAATGATGAACTCTCATATGAAGCTGATGCTAAATATGTAAAACTGAGTTAAGGAAAATTTCAAGTTCTCATTAAGTATAAATGTTTGTATTAACCTGCAAGTGTCGAACAAAAAATTAGATATGACAGCCAAACGTGATTTTATCCAACAGGAAGTTAAAATATGGAATAACAACTATGTCCATTCTTTCCTTCTTGAGCATAATTGAGCCTCCGTTTGTTTCTCATTTTTCATCCATAAAAATGAAAAATATGACCGTTATCTATCACATAAAGCCATCAATTTTGAATTTCTATTTCTTGTGTGTGGCTCAATAACGGCTATATTTTTCATTCTCATTCTACAATAATGAGACAATAAAAAACACAGTTAATATTACAACCCTGGTAAACTTCCAGTGGGATATGAAGCTAGCTAGATAGTAATGATTCCCTAGAGAAGAAGCATCAGGAAGAAAAGAACAATAAAAAGATACAGAAAGTTCCCCGTTGTGCATGAAACAGCAGTGAATCAAACTAGTTTAACATGAAAACTTTGGATAAATAAAAACTCCTATAAGTTGGTCATTGATTGTTATGAGAAGCGAGGAATGAGCAAATGGCCTCAAGGGAGCTTTAAACTTGGTTTGAATAGCACTTATGCACCAAAAACGAAGCCCGTCGCACTGTTCAGGAGATGGAAGTTATTGAACAAAAAGATGGTGACCTTGAGAAAAAAAAGCCCCGAGAGTGCTTTAGGGTGTGTTTGAGCCACATTATTTTGGAATAATATATTCTGGAGTAGTAAATTGATGGAGAATGTGTGGTTAAAAAAGAAGGAAAAAATATTGATGTGATGGAAAATATTAATTTATTAAGAATGTGTGGTTGAAAATGAGTATAAGAATGAAAATGAAAATTTTAATGTATACCAAACAAGGGCTTACACTTAGTTTGAACAGTATTTATGCGCCAAACTTGAAGCATGTCTCATCTGTTCACAAGCTAGAAAATTATTGAGCAAAAAGATGGTGGAATTTGTAGTGGTACAACATCAACTGATTGCAACCTTAACAGAGTCAGTAAACCGAAGCAACTTGGTAAACAAAAATGACTTGGAACGACCCAGTAAACGAGAGAATTTGGCACAAATTGTATTTCATGCATTCATTTTCCTAACATATTAGTATATCAAATGATAAAGAACAGCATTAAATCATGGAAGTATGGAATAGCTATAAAATGAGACATGAAATATCAAAAAGTTGCACGACTATCAGTGATAGCAGATCTGCATCACTATAGCTGAATTGGATATCTTCCATCAGGACTCCACGAAAGTGAAGTTATTTGTTCTTCATCAGAACTTTGAAGGAAATCCACTAAAGTCCATCTAGTCATAGAGCCTCTAGAAAGCATGCCTGAGGTAACCCCAGATCTCACAGATGCAACATTGCCAGGAGAAGAAGCAGACCAAATGCAAATTCCACCCCTATTCATTCAGACATTAAAAATATCAGTAAGCTAAAAGATTCTAGCAAAACGTCAACAAGATTTAAACAAAAAGGAACAAATAATGGATTTTGTGATACTAACTTGCATGCCACAGAAATTGTCTTCCCACTATTCGGCCTCCATTCTACAATTTTAACATCTTTCTGGGATTCATGAATCAAAATGCAAGGATCCTTCCTATCTATTAAAACAACAATGGTTTAACAGAACAATGTAAAAAAAAAAAAAATTAGAAAAATGAAATCAGTTAGGAGCATCTAGAGATGATAATAGAAAATGCCACAAGAAGAGTTACAAAAGGAGCATCATACAAGTGAGCATACCAGAATCATCATAATCGCGAATTGTCACATGATGTGGCCCAGAAATAAATGCTAAAATATGCTTGCGTTGGTGCCAACTTACACCACGAAGATCAACATCTTGCAACAACTTTACCTGAAAATGGAAATAAAAAAATTGTTAAAGAACTATCACACATTCCCACTAGGGAAACTCAGTTACATCTAGCCCTTATACATTTTCCTTTTATTAAGCCAGCAACCTGTTTACGATATACGGGCCTAATGACTATGATTTTAATTGATGCAAGCAGATTTCTACATGGCCCAAACATGTTCAAATCTATGCACTATACTCTGGTCTAAAACTAAAGCTTTACGCAGACCAAATCACAATTTCTAATGTGGTACATAAGGCCCCAAATTAAACACAACTTTCTAAAGGTAGAAAAATACATATGCTAGAAGACTGGCAAATATATAACTAAACATGACATAATTATGATAGTGCGTGCATTAAAGAGGGACATTACATCTGTGGGCCGTAAGAGGGGCTTGAGCGAACCACTCAACATGGCCCGCAATGTCGCAGATAGAAAACCTAAACTGCCATGTCCGGAAGCAACTGGCTGTTCCACTCCCGTGCCCAATAAATTATCGGGTTCGAATGAGACTGGACTAAATACAGTTCCCTGCAAATTACTACAACCTATTAATGCTAAAATTTCAATCATTGAAAAAAAAAACCCCCAAAATCCTAATTGCTTAGCGATGAACTTAATAACAGCTTACGAGAATTTTGGCGTAGGTTTCTTTGGCTTGATCATCAGAGAGGTTATCTGCAGTAACTGCGTTGTTGAATTAAAGAAACCAAAATATGAGAATCACATTGAAATTTACTATAAAACTGAATATAAGAAAATAAATTAAAAGCTAATACTGAGGTCTCTGTTGATTTCGCAGATTGTGACGGAGCCTTTCTGAGGGAACGAGGGCATTTCTGCAAATTAATTGGGCGTGTTTGTGAGTTTGTGAGGTGGTGTAAGAAATTAGTAGGGTTTATCAATGGAAAGTAGATGAATTTTCTTTAGGTTCCTGCCAGGGTTTTGTGCAAGGCTATAAATGGATTGTATCTGTCTATATATTTGATCCAGATAATAATAATTATTGGGTTAATTTCACAAATGGTCACTGAAGTTACCCGAAAATTTTAAAACGGTCACTGAA
>CAIGRE010145160.1:0-29896 GCA_903798275.1 Fraxinus angustifolia subsp. syriaca
TTTTCAAGATCAATTCTTGGCTGGATTCAAATCAGTATCAAATTAAGTCATTTTGTCCATAGAATTTGCCAATTAAAAAATCAACTAAAACCTAACAGACCCAATTTTTTTTTTTAATTTGGTGTTTGATTCGATAAAGGAAGTTGGGGAGTTTTAGTTTAATAGTCTTAATTGATAAATATCAAATTTCATCAAATATTGAGAATTTAACTTGAAAAATGACTTTGAGATGAAAACAAATGCCTTGAAAGAAAAGTCACTGAAATTGGGTGCCGAAAGCCACCATTGCTATCCCAAGGTGCCCATATTGGAAGAATGGAACAGGGGCCTAGCGTCAAGCCCGGCGTCACCGTGACAAATCTATCCCAATTTTTCCAGATTTTATATTTTCTTCTTCATCTTGAACTCTAAAAAGATGTTCATATATATATATATTCTACATGGTTGTATCTCTACTTTACATTCAACAACATCTTGAGAGTCGGAGAGTTTAGATTTCAATTGAGATTATTGAGATCTTGATATTATAAACACAATTAATATTGATTACAGTGCATTTTTCCTCCTCTAACTGTGTTTTTTCCCATATTGGGTTTTCAATTGAATTTTGATGGTCTTGTTTTGTTCTGATTTATTTCGTTACGATCATTATCTTACGATCCATTCATAACATATATATAATGACAACAATATTAGTATTTTCGATAATTATGTTGGAGTGTGTATCCGCACATATTGACTTGAATTGATAGATATTTCGTTTTAGCTTCTCAGCCAATTTCTGTTGTATAATTTAAGGTTATTTAATGTCTGAAGTTGACTACCATACTTTTTTCCGGATTATTATTCACACTTAATGTTTTCAACTTTGTGGGGGCGAATATAATAGATATTTTCATTCTCAAAAGGCGTGCTATAATTAAAAATGCAGTGGACAGCTTTTTGCATATACCTAACTTGAGAGAGAGAGAGACTTCTCTAATATAATGACAAATTCTTAATAAATTTTCCAAAATATTTTAAAATACCTCTACTCAAGATAGATTGTATTTAGGGGTGGGAGTCGATTGGATTGGGTTGGTTTTTGACCCAGCTCAAATCCAATCAAACATGGTTGATTTGGTTTAAATTCAACACAACCCAACTCATATAAAGATTGGAACTCAACCCAATTAAATGTCGGTCGGATTGAGTTGAGTTGGTTGGTTTGAGACAATCAAGAAACATTTGTAGAACAACCTATATCCACTGAAGTGCCAAGGATTAAAGTAACTCCAAGTGAATTGAACTCTAAACAGATTATTCATGCTGTCAGAAATAGAATATAATTGAACCAGAATAATAAATTCATTTTAACTACCAATTTCACATAATTTAATTACCGCCATTCATACGGTGGCTTAAAAATAGGGCTATGAGCAGATCACATCATTTACAAACTAACAAACCACATTTTCCTTTCCATAATCCGAGCTAGTGGGCTAAGATTTATTCTTTTATTTTAAGTCAGTAGTAAATAACATTGTTTTGAGCAATTAAATGTGTGCATTTCGACAAATTCCTTAATATTTGATAAATGATAAAATCATAGCCACAAAATAGAACACAATATGAGTGGCAAATTATAAACTTTGATAATACGATAACACATATTGGAATGGATTCGTTATGTTGAAATCAGATGATCTAGCATTTAAACACTCAAGGAATTAGTAATTTCTGAAAATCCATTTCTTTGGAAGGAAAATTGCTCCCAGACACACCATAACTTTTTTGGGTAAACTGTTTATGAGAGATTTTTGAAATCAGTACCTTGGGCAACTGATGTAGTGTAATTTGGTTTGTACTTCTCAATGCACCATATCAACGATTTTCGGCAATTTTTCAAATTTTCTTCAAATTTCACCATCTCTAAAACAATTATTTTATAAGACAAAATTATATTACATGTAAAAATAATCTTATAAATAAAAAGATACAATTACTAAAGAATTTAATTATAAGCAGAAAATTGCTTTATAACTAAAAAGTCACGTATAAGTAAAAAACATTGTGTAAAAATTTCCTAAAAAAAACTACTAATAAGACAAAAATTCACTTATAAAATATAAAATATTTAAAGTAAAAAATTCACTTGTGCAAAAAAAAATTAATTTATAACTGTAAAATTTACTTATAACTAAAAATTGCTTATGCATAAAATATCACTTATGAGTAAAAAAATACGTGCAAAAAATAATAAATTGAAATTTTTATTGAGTACACATTTACTCCATGTGTTTACACATACTATTTTTTTAATATATATAGCATATATGTAATATTATTCTTTTTAAGGACTTTTGAATCGCTAAATAATAAACGTCAAGCATATAAGTTGAACTATTTTAAAAAAATTACTAAAATATTCAAATCATGCCCCCGAACAATACTTTAAAAAATCCATAAATGTTACCTACTCCAAAGCAGGCCATCAACATTCCCTCGTAGTGCTACAATGTCCAATAATACAACATTTGGAGTCATGCTAGAAACTTAATTCCCTCGGTTTTTTATGAGTCAAGATAGATAGAAGGATAAAAAATTTGGTGCAATCGACATCTCTTAATTCATTTATCATATTTTCTTATCTTTTTTTATTCTTTTACTTGCGATCATATACTTCATATTTTATCATATAATTTCAACATCTCAATTCGGTAATTGATTCATACCAAGTGGTATCGAGCGTTACGTGATATCGAATACCTTTCTTCAAGGCTTTTTGAAGGAAAGTTCAGCAGCTTCTTTATGGTTGAAGTTGGAGTAAGTGTACATGATTAAAAGTCTGACAAGTAAATTGCATCTCAAAAAACGTTTATACTCTCTCGAATGATAGAAGGAAGATGGTTGGAAGATCACCTGGTTGTATTTAAAGAGATCATCGCTAAGTTAAAAACTTTGAAAGTAAAGTATGATGATAAAGATTTGGCCTTGATCCTATTGTGTTCGTTGTCCACTTTATTTTCTTCATTTAGAGACACGATCTTATATAGTTGTGATGCTCTGACCATAGAGAAGGTGTATGATGCTGTGTTTTCAAAAGAGAAGATAAAGTATCTGGTTTCTGAGGTCAGAGATGGAGAATATTTGGTTCAGTAATCAGATTTGTAACTTCTGTAAGAAGCGGGTGCACATTAAGAAGGATTATTACAAATTGTATAATAAAGAAAGATTGGTTGCAAGTCGGTATGTGAAGCAATCAGAAACTTCAGGTGAAGTAGACCTTACAGAGAACATTGTAAGTGAGGGAGATCTCTTGGCTATTTTTGACATCTAGTCTACACTAGATGAGGGTTAGATTCTGGATTCAGTATGTGTATTTCATATGTGTCTTCATAAGGACTTGTTTACTACATATGAAACCATTTGCAAAAGTGTCGGGGTTATGGGAAAGAACACACTTGTCGGGTTGTTAGAATTGGTACGGTCAGATTGAAGCTATTGGATGGGACAATCAGAACTCTTGGCCAGGTTTGACATGTTCTAGATTTGAAAAATAATATCATTTTATTGTCTATCTTTGATTCAAAAAGTTATGAGTTCTTTAGTGGGGGTGGAGTTTTGAGGGTTTGTAAGTATTGGAGGTACAGAAAAGGTCTCAGTTATACATCTTAGAGGATAGTGCAGAATCTAGAAGAGTCAATTAGTATAGGTTCAGTATCGTGATAGACATTCAATTTGATATAATACCTTTAGGAGCTCATAAATGGTCGAATTTGAAGAATATAGTTTAGTGGAGTTCAGAAAATATGGATAATATCACTTTGTCATCATCACCTATGGTGCCATAGTATTCAATTTCTAGGGACAGACCCAATGGAAAAAGGTATGTGGATGCTGATTTTGTTGAGCATGCTTTCAGTATAGTAGAATGTGTATAATCTAGCAAGTGGTCTTCTTTAAAAGCATTTGGGTTTGATTATGTTTTGGAGTGTGTTACTACCCAATTTGGTGAATTTTAAAATTATTATGATTTTTTGAGAATTTGAGGTAATTCTGTAGAGTAGTGCTTGGATTCATTGGAAGATGTGTAGTATTTTGTATTTGGTTGGAGAAATCAATTTTGGTTATTGTTGAAGAGTCAGTTCATTCCTTATAAATGGATTTTCTTCTCTAGGTGGAGAAAATTTTGGAGCTTTGTTCGTTGTAGTGGAATTCGTGTTAAGATGGAGATTATTAGAATTTGGGTGTGACACAAATTCCTTATTGAAGTAACGTAAGAATTCTAATTCATGTCAAAAATAATGTCATTTGGAATGCTATTGGACTCGATTGTTCAGTATCCTACTTCATCAACAAGTCTACTATAAGGTTTGGACGTTTCCTACATGTTCCCTATAAATATTAGGTTCTTTTATACAATTTTATAGTGTGAGATAAGTGATTACTAGTTTTTAGGATCATTGTAATATTTTTTTATCTTCATTATTTGTGGTGCAATAAAGTTTCTTAATTCATCTGTCATATTTTCTTGTCTTTCTTTTATTCTTTTGTTTTCGATCGTATACTTCATATTTTGTCATATAACTTCAATATCTCAATTTGGTGATTGGTTTCATATCAAATGATATCGAGTAATACGTGATTCTTGAATTCTCAACAATTGTTATAAGAGATTCTCGTCATAATTAACATAACACAAAGCATTTTTTTTTTTTATGAAAATATATTCCTAACTTTCCATTTTTTTTTCTTTTTTTTCTCATTGTCGTATGAACCTTCATTCTCTCTTCGTCGTTTATTTTGTTTGTTTTTTAGTTTATTTTCTTTGCTTATTTAGTCATCCTCAAATTCTCATTCTCAAATTCAACACTCTGCAAATCCACAACTTATGTTTATTGTCTTTGACAGTAACACTGACACGTTTTTTTTTTTTTTTACTTTAATTTTTTATGCCCTTTTGTATATGTTTTTGATGTTTTTCTAATTCTTCTTATTTTCCATTTTGGTATGAACGTATAAAATTGGTCAGCTTTTCTAATTGTTACATCTATATCCCATTGTAATGATGCTTTGATATAAATGAGCAAAATCTTAGTTTTAGGCTTAAAAGCCATGAAGCTAGTAATGGATAGATGTATAACATGAGCAAATGGATTAAATTGGAAAGGAAATTACAACACAATTTAACAATTGACGAAATTGTGCAAAATCTAATCAACAAAGATATAGAACACTAGAAAGGTTTTTGAGAGCATTATTTCTATTGTATAATTTGGCATTTTGGGGAATAATGAGAAACCCCTCTTTAAAAACACTCGTGAAAATATGTGATGACCCTAAGGTGTATAGAGATGCTAAAAGTCTAATTTCTGATATTATGAATTTTGAGTTCTTGCTTGGCATTGTCATTTAGTACAATATATTGTATGATACTAATAAAATAAGCAAAATGTTACAAATTAAGTGAGGACATGTCTCTTGAATGCGATTATTTCATATATATATCGAGAAATTGAATTTGAATCTAATAAGATTACCACCGAAGAAATTGTCGCTCAAATGGAATTCGAACCTTCATTTCATGAAAAGCATATTATTTATAGAAAGAAGCACATTGATTAAATTGTCAATGATCGAATAATACATTTAACTTAAGAATTTTCTCAAGTTGAATTTTTTTATATACAATTGATCAAGCTCTTTCATCACTTAAATTAATATTTGAACAATTTCAAAACTATAATTACTTTTGAATTTTTGTTTGATTTAAAAAAATTGCAAAATACAAATGATAATTGTTTGAAGTGTTGATGTGATAAGCTTGAAGAATTTTTGAAGCACAACATAAATTCTAATATTATGGGCAAGAGTTATTTCCTGATCTACAAATTGTGAGAGATTGCTTGTCTGAAGATACCAAAAAGATGATTGAAGTGTTTGACTATATTAATATGATAAATTGTTATTTTTCAAATGTATGGATTGCTTATAAAATATATTGGATATACTAGTTACAGTTACATCGGCTAAAAGAAGCTCTCTCAAAGTTGAAGGAAACAAATGTTACATTTGGTCAACAATGTCATAAGAAAGGTTGAATTAATTGGCTATGATGTCCATTGAAAATGAAATTTTAAAACAAATTGATTGCAATAATATAATTTTTGATTTTCTATCAAAAAGTTCTAGAAGAATAAATTTAATTTAGACTTTTAACAGTTTTAGATTATTATTTTTATAATTTTGAATATTTTTTGTTTAATAAATATTTTTAATATATTCATATGGTCACATATTTGAAATTGGCATAAGGATCCTAAAATCTCATGACCAGCCCTGCCTATGGCCAATGACAAAAAAATTAAGTTTATAATACAAAGCTAAACTATAGAGTCAGATTTGATGAGTATTTGAAATTGGTTTTATCTACTATAATTAATTGAATAGTGGCACCTACCCAAGTATCAAGACCATCATAGATTCTGAAGAATTAAGTCAAAGTGGAGATAGTTAGGAATTTTGACACAAACTAGAGAAATAAAAGAAAATTATCAGCTTTTACTATAATATATGAGGCGGCTATGTTAATTGAAAGGTCTCCACGAGGAAAAGGAAATAAGACTTTTACCATAATAAAGTTGGCGTCTTTTTTATAAGTACCATGCAATTCTCTAGCACGGACATAAAGAATTAGGAAGCCAAAATTGCAGTCTTGTGAGATAGAGGAAGGTGACGTGAGTGCACCTAGTGTTCTAGGGTTGTATGAGAATTGTGGTCGAATGTACACGGGCAAGGAATGAAAATTGTCTATCATAGTGAGCCGGCTAGCAAAGAGAGAAGAATCTGAGACATAAACGGTACGTCCAAGTGCAACGTATGATAGAGCATTTTAGCTTTGTTTGGGAAGAAGTCGAGAAAGTGAGGAAATCATTGAATTGTTAGGTTTTTCTCAGCTAATAAAGAATCATGCTCCTGTGGTCATTGGGAGCTAGTCAAATCACGTTAAATTTTTTATTTTCTCTTTCTAACACATTGTCACGTTCTTTGTTTCTGTTGTGCGTTTGATGGGATTTTTTTCTCTTAACAATTTATTGTCATGCTAAGCTTTTGACCTCTTGATAATGGAGAAAACTCTACCTTCTTTACAGCATCATCATTTATGAAGCAACAACTTTAGTACACAGCAAACAACAATGACAAAGCAACAACTTTAGTACACAACGAACAACAATGACAACTTCACTTTTTTTTATTTAGTCTGTTTCATGTTCATTTTTCCCATGGCCTGAATTTGAACACATTCCATTTAAACACTAAGGTAAACAGAAGGTACACCAGATGCTCGCTTTAATGGAGAACTTGTGTGACCAATCTTTAAGATGAAACACTGGGCTCAAGTTGTCAATTTACTGAACAAGTTCTATCTTGGGAGGGGAGTAGGTAGAAAAGAGGCACTTCGAAATTTTCATGCTTATGAGATGAAAAATGGTGTAGAAGCATTTATAAAATTCTAATAAGAATTGAAATAAGAGCTATATTGGAATAATCTTGCTTTGTATTAATTTATGATTGATGGTGATAAAAAGTGTGCAATGCCTCTATATTTATAGGCAAAATTATTTCATAATCCTATTAACACAAGGAAACCAAAATAAAGAAACTAAATTCTAAAAGGAAATATATTAATCCTAATCTAAACAAAACTTAAGAATAAAACCTATTACAATGAAAAAAGGAAATTAGAAAAGATAATTAAAAAGATAAATTCCAATAGTTGTGATGTACTACATCAATCCCCTCAACTTGAAATAAAACTTGTCCTCAAGTTTTGCAGTTCTAAGGAAAACTCATCTATAGGAAAGTACTCGAAGATATCAACAACATTAAAAGTATTGGAAATGTTTATATCAGCTCAAATGTCAACTTTGTAAGCATTATCACCAATCTTTTGAAGAATGCAAAAATGATCAATCTTCTTATCTTTAAGCTTATGGTAAGTGCCAACAGGAAAACGATCTTTTCGAAGATAGATCATCACCAAATCAATTTCATTGAACAGCTTAATGCGTCGATGCTGATCTACATCAGTCTTGTAATGTATTAGAATTTACCTCATGATGAATTTGTTGAATACGTTCAACAAACTCTTCTGCATTAGAATTTACATTAGGAAGTTGAGTCAAATCTACCGTATGTCGTGGAACATTAGTGTAAATGATTTCAAATGGAGTCTTCTTGGTAGATCTATTAGGCATACTACTAAAAGCAAACTCAATCTGTAGAAGTGCAACATCCCACTATTTTTGTTTATCTCCACTAACTATTTAAATCATATTGCCCAGAGTTATATTAGCCACTTCTATTTGACCATCTAGATGGAGATGACTCGTGCTACTAAACTTGAAGTGTCAAACATTTTCCATATTGTTTTCCAAAAATGACTTAGAAACTTTACATCTATATCGGAAGTTATAGAACATGGAATGCCGTGTAGGCGAACAATCTTGCGAAAAAAAATATATTAGTTACATAAGAAGCATATGTAGTTTTCTTACAAGGGAGGAAGAGCCATTTTCGAAAATCGATCAATTACGACCAAAACATAATCTACTCCCCTTGAGTTCTTAGAAGATCGAGAACAAAATCCATAGTGAGATCTTGCCATATTGTTTTTGGAGTAGGTAAATGGGTATAAAGGCCAGTATTTTCAACTTGTCCCTTAGCTTTCTGACATGTTGGACAACGTTAAACAAAATGACAAATGTCTCTTTTGAGTTGGGGCCAATAAAATCTCTCTTCAACCAAGATGATTGTTTTATCTTGGCCAATATGTCCTCCTAATACGCCTACATGCAATTCTCGAGTCAAGTGCTCATGTAAAGTAGAACGAGCAATGCATAACTGAGTTCCTTTAAAAACGAATCCTTCCTAAAGAAGGTAATCGAGTATAAATTCTTTATTACTGCATCGAGTCCATAAATAGCCAAAATCCTCATCAGTCGCATAAAGTTCCTTTAAGCAATCGGACCCAACTACTTCTGTTCTAATTGTAGCTAAAAGAGATTAACGTCGACTTAAAGCATTTATTACTTTATTTGTTGGCCAGATTTATGTTTTATAAGAAAAATAATTTTTTGCAAAATGGTGATCCATCGAGCATGCATTCGATTCATTGTCTTTTGAGAATTAATAAACTTAAAAGCTCATTGATTCGTAAATAACACAAATTCTCGATGTATCAAGTAACGTTCTCACTCGAATAACAGCCTAAAATTCTAACTCATAAATAGTCAACTTTTTTCAAGACTTACTAACATTTTCAAATACCTTTTCGAAGCTAGGTAGTGTCAACACCGGTGTAATGCATAACTTGGTTTTTATTGCCTAAAAACTATTTTCTTGTGATTTTCCCCATTTGAAATTGATATTTTTCCAAGCAATCAATAATAGGTTCCATGATTGTACTAAATCCTCGAATGAAAAGCTTGTAAAAAGTTGCTAGCCCATGAAAACTTTGTATTTCTTGCACGGTTTTAGGAGCTAGCCATTTACGTCATCCTTTCCCACCATAAAGCCGAGAAATAAAAGTTGTTTAGTCATAAATATGCACTTTTTTCTTTCAGTTTTTTTCTTTCTCCTTGAAGTACAAACATTTTATTATGAAAAAATGGACGAAGAACTTGGTTCATTTATCGCATGAATGTACTTGGTGCATTCGATAGCCCAAATGGCATCACTAACCACTCGTAGAGACCATCTTTGGTTTTGAAAGCTATTTTCCACTCGTTGCCAGTTCGAATATAGATCTGATGATAGCCACTCCTTCAATCAAGTTTGGTGAATACAACTGCCCCTTCTAACCTATCAAGCATATCATTAAGATGGGAAATGGGAAAGCAATACAGATTGGCGAGAATCTGTATAGTTGCTACTGATTGACCTTTAACTACTAATGCTAATAGAGTGTGTGGCTCTTTTACTTGTTTCAAGAATTCTGAGCCCGATATGTTGGTAAAAATTGGTTTCTCTTCCTTGATAACAAAGTTGTTTTTCAAAAGTTGAGATTGTGATACTAAAACGATCTTCTTATCAAAGTACCAAAATATGAAAGTGTTATCTTGCTCCTTATAAGTGGCATTGACGTCATAGTGCCACAAAAAACCCAACATGATATGATAATCATCCATATCTACGTTGTGTATGATCTCATCTTTGTAATATTTCCCAATCGACAAAGGAACTTTACAGATCTCTAGAACTTGAACTTCTGAGCCTTCTTTAATCCATGCAATCTTGTAGTGTCTCTCAGTCTTCAGATTTAGAGCTTTTGCCACTGCTTTGGAAACGATGTTCTCACTACTACCACTGCCAATGATCACGTTACATACCTTACTATGAATAGTACACCGATTTTTGAAGATTTTGTGTCGTTGCAAGTTATCGAGCTTTTTTGGCGTAAGTAAAAAGCGTTAGACAATGAACGCCAACTCTTCCCATGTATATGTATCTGCAATATTACCATCCTCATAATCATCGTCTTCAAAATTTTGTTCTTCATCACTTTCGCCTTCTACAATGCTAATAGATCGCCTATTAGGGCAGCTATTTGAAAAATGGCCTGATTGGTTGCACCGAAAGCACTTTCCAAGATTAGGACAAGCATAAGGGTCATTATTGGTTCATTGTTCTGCTTGGGTTTTTTTTTAGATATTAAATCGACCGGAGCTGAATTTCCACTTTGATTATGCACCGAATTGTAAGTTGGAGCGATACCCTTACTGTTATTATTATTGTTGCCTAGGGTCATTGCACCCTTTGGGGTAGAATAAGCTTCTTGACTTGATCCTCGAAAATTACCTTGAGTACGGACTGTGGTCTTATCCAACTAATTTTCCACTTACATTGCTAAATTGACTGCATCTGTCATGGTCTAAACCTCCTGAAGAGCTAGTCGATCTTGAATGACTAATTTTAGGTCTCTATATATCGAGCAAATAATTGAGCTTCTATTTCAGACAAATTAACTCGGGCATTCAATCGATAAAATTCCTTCATGTACACATTTACTGTTTGGTTGTTTTGTCGACAATTCTGATATTGCTGATACAAAAATTGTTCATAATCTGGAGGGAGAAATCGTATTTGCAATAATCATTTCATCTTGGGCCAAGTTTGCACGTTGTTTCTCTTGTCTTTAACAATTAAATTGAATTTGTTACCACCATGCCGAAGCTGCACCTTTTAATTTGTACGCCACACCACAAGTTTAACTGCGCTTTGTTCCGAGACATTCAAATAGTCGAAAATGATTTTGACAAATGTGGATCCAATCCAAAAAATCTTCAAATTTTAATTGGTCGTCAAAACTTGGTAAGTCCATCTCCATCTTAAGGTATTGAGCATTTGTACCCCGATTATTAGCCCTTGGTCAAAAATTATCTTCTTCTTCAGATGAATAGTCAAACCCCCACAGTTGTCTTTGTTGAAAACCTCTATCTCTTGGTTGACGATCAAAATAAAATCATCGGTCAAAAGTGTACAATACCTCTATATTATAGGCAAAATTATTCCATGATTCTATTAATACAAGGAAACCAAAATAAAGAAACTAAATTCTAAACGGAAATAAACTAATCATAATCTAAACATGACTTAAGGATAAAACATATTACAACTAGAAAAGGAAATTAGAAAATATAATTAAAAAGATAAACTTCTAGATAAAGTGAACTGCTTGTAGTTGTGATGTAATACATCAAAAAAGGACTCATCCAATCTCTATATGTGTGCCTGTGTGTCTGTGTGTCTGAGAGTGAGAGAGAGAGAGAGAGAGCATACAGTTCCAACAGTGGACTTCGATGATATGAATGTGTTTCCTTTGAATCTTGATAAACCAAAATCACATACCTGAGCAACGGTGTGAAATAAGTTGATTTAGCGATGTGATCATTTGGTAAATTTTATAGATAAGCCAATGACAATCCTACCTTCACTGTCCAACTTTTATCAACCAATAGATTAGGAGATTTGAGATCTGAGTGAATAATAGGTGGTTTAAGACAATGAAGATAATTGATACCCTTAGCCTGCAAACAACATCTAATAGAATGTTTTCTTGCATAGAAAATAATATTTGTAAAGTGTAGACAATGAGAACATACCACATCCAGAGCCATTCGTAACCGTCGCTTTTGATATAATGTTTTTGAAGCTGCTGGCCTGTGTATCAATTGGTAGAGACTACCTCTGTTCCATAAAGTTCACATGTACAAAGTTTAGTGTCCACTATTTTGCACTATAAGTAGACTGTTCAATGTGTTTCACAGGAACGAAGAACCAATATACCTTGGCATATACTCTGTTACTATAGATAGATGAGGATGCTTTGTAACTGCACCCATGAAGAGAACCAAATTTGGGTGGCGGACACGTTTCATAATAGAAACCTTTACATACACGTGAAAGATATGGTTATTATTGAAAACTAATTTTAAAAAACCTGTCTCAAACATCTTAAAGGACCACACTATGGTGAAGAAGGCTCAATTTAGCAAACAGATAATAAATACATAATACATGAAAGTGAATTAAGAAACAACAACGGGAGGATCTCACTACTTCGAAGTGATAATACATGATGATGAGATTATCTAGGAAAAGTAACGAAGAACATTGAATTGATGTAACAACATAATTGAAACATGATTTGTTCAAGCTATATGTTTGTGTTTGTGCATGCATCCTATGTAAGTATGAGGACTACATCATACATCCTATGGAAGTATGAGTACTGTATAAATTTAGATAATGTTGACGTCGAAAATCCTTGAGGGACTTTACATCAACTGCATGAAACTTCTTCTATGAAAAACGAAAACCCACTTAATGAGTCTGACCTCTAGAGGAAAGGGTGGGGTAGACCGTGTATACTAAAATAAAATTTTAGTATCTTGTATTCTTTTGTCAACAAAACGAAAGGATTTTATATTTTTTTGAATTGAACTAAGAAAGATAAACAGAAGAATTCTTATTATCTTATTCTACATATTCTAAGAGCTTGAAAAAAAAATTCTTTCTTTCAAATTCGTTCGATATATGAGATGAATTGAATCCATTAGTTCAATTTGTAATGTTTGTACTTTGGTGACAAATCCTGCAACATAACAATAAGTTTCTGAGTAAAATTGTGATTTCACACCTAGTTTGAATAACTGTGTGAATAAAGGGAAGACGATGGGCATCCTCAGCTAGTGCAGTTGCTTGTCACATCACCTTGGGGCTTGAAGTGGACACTATGATAAGCTTGAGTGCTGGATGTGACACTTCTTACATGTTGAACCTGACAATGTCACTTCCCTTGATTTTTGGAATAAACCATACCTTGAAAAGTACTGTCCAATATTGTAGTCGAACGCTGCTATTGAGCTTGACATTTTAATGAGCTCGAGCACTTTCTATATCAAGCAAGTCTCCATTCGGTACTCATTTGAACTTCTTTCAATATGAGGTCAGTCTTCTCTTATCTCCCCTTAACACGAGCTTTTGCTTCTTTAGTCCTCTCAAGGGTATGGTCCTGACCTCATCCTATTGGTCATGGGCTCAGCTCGTCCTTTCATCTATAGGACTGGACTCATCCTGTCTTCTCTCAACATGATCTTGGCTAGACTCAACTCTATGCTCGGCCTCATCTTCTCAACCACTGGGGATTAACCTTTTGGCAATGGTTTAAATTGCAACTTCAAAAACGTAGGCTAAAATGCTATCTACGGTTATAACATCTGCTCTTAGTTCAAATCTATATATCATGTCTGGTGAGACCTTCTATTTTACATGCCTCAATGGAGGTCCATGTGAGGAAATCAACTATTGTTAGGAACACTAAGATAGATTTTGAACTTGAGCTTAGCTCACTTTTGACTCTTGCAGAAGAGAGAAGGCATTTGCGCTCTCAAGGGTCTCAAGCTCAGAGTTAAGCTCTCAACATGAACTCCGTTTTCAAGGTTCAGACCAATTGTGTAATTCAATTGTTTGGTTTTTCTACTTCCTAGACTACGTGATTCTGTGAGGCTCATTTATGCACGTTACTTTGCAAGAAACCTCTTAGTTCAAAGGATCATGAGTAGAAATTTGCACTATTGTGTTCACTTCTACATTTTATTATGAAAAAATGGGTTGGGGATAGACTCTTGCTATTTTAAGGACTGTAAGCTAAGCTTACTACGAAGAATCGTAAGTTCAAACTTCCACTGTTGTGTCATTTTATTTCGTGCTCACTTCTACCTTATGCTGTAGGAGTGCACACTGTCATCAATGATTTTCCTTCTAGTTTCTCGCTTTTAGAGCTTAGATAGGTTGAGCTCCACTTTTGTTCTTCACTGTGGAAGCAAGACATCTTTACTTCTAGGACTTGAATGAGCTAAGGCTAATCTTTGTCCCTGGTAAAGGGAGACTAAGCTTTTGAGATTTGTACAAGTTTGAGAACACTTATGTCTGTGTTCTAAAAATTTTAAAATCAATACTTCCACTGTTTGAATGAGCAACATCTTTTCTTTACCATTCTCAATAGGATGGTTAAGGTAAAATTCACGTTCCTTCGTTGAACTACAATGAGTTCAGCTTTGGCTTCTGATTAAACTCAACGAGTCATCTTCAATAGCAAGTGAGTCTATAACATTTTCTTTGTGTAAGCATTAAGGGTGGTCATTCTAGTTGTTCTCATCCTCATCCTCATCCTCATCCTCTTGACATGGACATAGATTTCTCTAGGTTCTACCATATCTGGACTCTACCTTCCCTTTCAGTCCACATGGAAACGAAACTCTTAGCATAGATTAGGCTAGAACTCCCTTCTGGCTCAGAATGGACTTAGCCTTCTTCGAACGTGGCCTTAATTGCAGTGCAGCCTTTCCTCCGTTCATAGATTAGGGAAAAGGAGGAGTCGTCCCCACCAGGCAGGCAGGCAGGCGGCCATGGGTCACAATGCATTCTTCGTACAACAAATCCACTTTGAAGTTGATATTCAACTGGCAAATCGTTGAAATGTGTATTGAGATACCATAAGGACCCAATTGCTGTGCATATGTTCGATTTCTCCTTCTAGCTCGGACTGGTCTCAAACTCTCCTTCTGGATCAGCATAGGGCCAAACTTCTCTAAGCTCAATCTTATCCTCTTCTATCAAATATGCTTCAAGCTCGATGTAGCATGCCTCCTTCAATAGTGAAGTTCAGTATCAAGCAACCACTCACCGGTGATTTTGAGAGTTCTCTTCATTTACCTAGAAGATTTTCTATAGGACTATCAGGATGATCTTATTCTTTGTTATGGTGGTCACCACCAGAGCAGGGTACTCAGCTCAATTCTTCCATTATAGTGGCAAAGCCACCTAGTATTGCTCTATACATGCACTATGGTAGCCACATCTTGAATTGGATGAGGATTTGTAATTTTGTTATCTATGAGTTTCACCTCCCAATCTCAAGTGTTATTTGCCTCTAGTGTATCATGAATGATATCTATGACTAGAAAATACTGAAAATGAACTTGAGGGAAAAGGTTTAGCTCAGGGTTGTCATTTCTCACATACAATGTCGAACTGTTGAGTAAAAAATCCTTTATCGTGTCGACTGCATGAACCTTCTTATAGAAGAAGACCTACAACATAGGACCCCCAGTGTTTGGCCATTGGAGGAAGGGCTGGTGGTAGAGTTCACTCTGACGGTTAAGTCTATGTTGGAGCTGTAGTGAAGAATCTGCTGGAAGCACATCTAGTAAAATTTTTGATCTCATAGACCTGGACTAAATGATTTTGGGGATATGCATAAAGAAACAAGAGGACAGGCGTTTTCTGCTAGTGCACTTGCTTGTTAAATCGCCTTGGCACTTGATGAGGATACAATGTTGTGCTTATGTGTTGGACACATTATTGGTCACATCCTCGAATTTTCAAGATTACAGTTGCCCTGCTAGATTCTTTCATGTGCTACTACTGAACATTTCTGTTGGATGTGCTGCTACCATGAATTGATGTTGAGCTTGATTTGGTACTTATCTGGTCTTCCCTCGTAATGATCTCTACCTACGCTGATCATCTCTGGTGAGCGGTTTGGCTTCATCCTCTAAGCCATGGGATCGGCTTCATCCTCTCAGTGGTATAACGGCCTCATCCGCACAGTATGCAAGATACTGCCTCTTGCTTGCTGTCCATTGGTCAGCCTTCTGGCGCTGACATACTTTTTCCCTTCAAACACATGAGCTCACTATGTCGCGTTATTTTAGGGTATAATAACAAACACAATTATTAAGACAACTAGATGAAAATATAGTAGGTAATGTGAAGTTTTCCCTGGAGAGAAATCTGAAGCATCTTAAGATATTTATCACCAAATAAAGCTAATGCATCTTGAGACATTTATCACCCAATAAAGCTTAATGCATCCTGAGACATATTTATCACCCTATAAAGGAAGAAATAAAAATGAAAACAAGACATGCCAGTAGCAACAGAGGACAGGAATATCAAAGTAAATAATTAAACAAGTCATTTTGTTGCAATTCAGTCATCCAAGTTTTCTATGCCCATACCTCCCTTAGAAACTCCTTCAACTGATCATCATGAAAATCCTGGAGACTAAGAACCTTGATGGCAACATCCTGGAATGAAAACAACAACAATACTTCATGACTGATGATTCAAATGGTAATTTCTGCTGGCCATGTACTCAGTAAAATGATGATTTTCCACAGACCACAGTAGTATGCCAAAATAGATACCAAATTTATTATTTTAAATTTATGGGTTAACATTTTTGTCCCTTTTTTGTTTTTTTATTAAACTACATATGCTGACAAAAAGTTCTATTGAATAAGAGGCTTTAATAGCTGTATAACGGTTATTTTAAACTGCACTTTTAGCATAGATACAGCCCCACTAAGAAAGAAATTCTCTCTTGAACTCCACCAGTTAATTGAATACAGAAATTTAACAGCTTCAAGATACAATTATTGTCCATCAGGTTGAAACGAAGGGTATGATGCCTGAACTTATGAAAACAAAATAAAAGAATATATGGTATCATACTCTTGGGGGGCTCGAAATACAAGAACCATAAGTATCTTACGTCTTATTATAAAAAGTAACTTCAGATGCAGCATGAAAATTGCATCTCCAAGTAAAATTAAAAAATGCTTCATATGTTAGTGTTAAATTTTCACTCTAATACAATCAAGCTTCTAGTAAAATGTATCCAAACCCACGGTACAAGGTAGAAACAAGAAGTACGTAAAACTAACCGATTCATGCCATTTAGCACGATGCACTGTCCCAAATGAACCTATGAGAGGAAATAAGTAGTTACAAACCCATTTTCCACAGAAATAGAATAACCGATAACAATAATAGTTCATAAATATCTAGAATCAGAAGAATTACCTGCACCTACACGCTCCTTGATGCGCAATTCATTCCATGCAATCTCAAGCCAATCCATTGAAAGAGAAGGCTCGAGATTTGAGTATCTTGGAACGATTGCATCAGGTTGTTTCCCGTCATCCTGATGTTGATTTGTAACTTCTATCAGTTCCTTTTTATCAGAGATTGTTACTCTGTCATCTAAACTTACAATTGGCTTTCTAAAGACACCAATATCTTTTTTGCATGTCTGTCCACTAACAATTTCATCCCCTTCAGGTAATGCATAGTCATCCCTAGATCTTCCAGTAGCAGTAACATCCAAAATTTCCGAAGGTAATTCTCTAGAAACTTTCACAGCTCTGCACACATCCTCAGTATTTTCTGTCAAGCCACTATCCTTCACTTGAAAACTTTCTTCCCCAATGCCTGCAAACACATCTTTAAAGTACAGTATGCTAAATATTCTTGTTTTTAGTGTTTAATTGTTTCATTTTGCTTTATTTATTTATATATGCAATTTTTCTGCAAGCACTAAAAAGTTCCTACAGCAAGTCAGCAAGTATGCACCATGAAACAAAATCAAAGAACACTTCACAGAATAGAAAAAAGGAACAATCGAAAATGTTATCATAACCAGATCAATATTTTGCAAGGAGCAATAAGATATACCGTTCATCGTAGTTTGTAAGCAAATGAATATTTGAGTTATTCAACTGCAAATCCAGTTTCCTAACTACAGATAGAACCAAAGACCGAGGATAATAACATAGCTTGAAGTGTCCTAACATTAGTATTCACTCATTGACATCACCACCTAATCTGTAATCGGCAGTGCTCCTGTGACAGTATGCAAACCCAAGCTCCACATGGCATCTTTAATTTTAGCGTCCAATTGTAAAGCATAGAAAAATAGAACAAAATCCTTAAAGCTGTGTAAAATATTAAAAAACCTGAATAGAGAGGATTGTCAGGGCCACGTGAGTACTTTGATATTTGAGTATCTATTTCATCGTTCACACCATGTTGTTGAAATTCTTTTAGATGAGATATCTGAAATGGTGAAGGCACCAAAGAACATACAGCACCAATAATTGACAAATCTGGACTGTGAACATTTCCTGGTTCCCCAACTAGATCAACTACATATTCCCTGCTAAGAGATGTACAGAAGGTTAAACAAGTATTGTATGAAAAATGGAACACGTAAAGACAATCTATTTACCTAATAGTTGTTGATAGTGTGTTACTGTCATTTAGTTCTGATCTAACATCATAACAAAACCAGTTAAGCGATTTAGAGGCAAGTTAAAATACCACTTCGACATCCTAAGGTCACAATAAGCATAACAAATAAGTGAGGAAGAATGTACAGCACCAAGATTATAACTTATTGGTGCAAAGATTCATTAACCAGATTTCTTACTGAAGCAACCGAATGAATGCAAATATCAGCTTGCATAAAGGAATAAACAGAAAAATAACCAATTAAGGTGCTCACTGCCCAGCCTCAACAAGTTAAATTAATGTCTTAGATATGGTTTGTGTTGTCATCAAAATGCCAAAACTGTAGTATACATGTGGTCGTATTTAGGATAGGCACACAATAACCAACAATCATGTTTAACCGCAATGTCAAGTATGATCCTTTCCCTCTAGATTCTTTTTCTGCATATGCACTGAAACCTAAGATGGATTAATTCCCTAAACCCCTAAGATAAGTAAGCCTTCCCAGACCATACATGGCCGGTGCTAAGAAGAAGAGGAACTGCAATTCCTTTCCCCCATGTTCAGATCCTGATATCGCTTGATCAACCAAAAACTCAAAGCATAAAGATAATATCACAAAGAAGGGTTGGGTTATCATACATGGAAAGTCTATTTTCATCATAAATTTTGACAAGACATGAAGATCTATGGTCTGAAACACAATATTTGCAACCTCTAGCAATCCGGCAAGGCAAACCCACGTAGTCTGCTAATCTCTGGAACAAAAATGGATTCATGAGTGAACTTACTTATGTCCTAAGAGTTATTAGCTTCCTCGTGAAACTAACTCAATCAATTTTCCCGTTTACTATATAACCAAAGCAAAGTACATATGACAAATTATGTTTGTGATTCTAGATGACTGTTCACCCAATGTTATATTCATGGTCACGTAAATCCAGAACTGCAATTATTTGCCAAGAAGTAAAAGGAGTAAGAGTCAATTAACCTTAAATAAATTAGAGTAGCTGAATTTGAACCTTAAAGGAGAAATATTTGATTCTCACATGTGCAAAGCATATTCATATATTAATTACAATTCCTGTTTCCCCAAAAACCAAATTAAGAAAGGCCTCCTTGTTAGCAGAAAAACAGTATGTGTCTAATTACCTTAAAGAGGATTGCACGGTGCCTGCAGATTCCCATGGACAGGCTACCAATCCGGAGAACAACGCAGTTCTGGAAATTCTTTAATCTCTTGCTAACCAATTTCCAACCATCATGAAGGTCACCTTGCTCCTCCAAAAACGAGCCCCTAAATTTTTTGTAAATGTAATTGTCTTGTGAAAATAATAAGTACACAAAGTCTCAACGAATACACTCCAAACATTAATACCTACCCCATATAGACAGATACAAGTTTGCCAAGTTTCTCTGCCAAACCTAATGTATTTTCTGCAGAAAAATATATCTCTTGAGCTTTATATTCAAGCTTCCTGAGCTGTGAATCCCCCCATTGATCAATCAGAACCACCTCCATTGCCATATCAGTGGGTTCAACTTGTTCAAGTGCCATAAGAGATGGCATTCTCCTACCTTCCTCCAACTCATTGCACATCAGCCACAAATATGGATTCATGCCCAAAATGTTGTAAAATCCATCTGTTATCTTGTCATTATACGACAAGAAACCGTTTACCTGAAAAGGAACAGGCACTTGTTGATTGAATTTTGACCAAGCAACAAAGATAACAAACTGGAAACATCAGTAGTGGATTAACTAAATTTCTTCTCGAGAGAATTTAAGATACCAATTCGTAATAATAACGGGAAAAGCTTTTACGTGAACCACATAAAGGATATATAATGATGGTGAATCTCACATATTACTACAAAACGTTGCACTCAAACTGTTTTGAGAAAGAGAAAGTACCCAAAAACGATAGGAGACAGTTTCCGCATCAGAAGATCCACAGACAAGGCTCTCAGCATTTCTTAACTCCGGCAGAAACACAAGCTTATTAGCAAGCGTTGCTTGTTCAGTGAGCCTTTTTGCAAGAGTGAGCTGCAAGTAATAACTCTCTTTAGATCTCTGTGACAATTCTTTATCAACACTATCCCCTCCTTCTACCTTCTCCGCTTCCTCTGTTTTCGTAGAATCCTCCAGCATTCCAGCAGTAGTGCTCCACGAATTCCCATCAGAAGTTGTCCCCAAAAAGTTCTTCGCGTCGCTCGTGCTCCCTCCACTCAAAGTTCTCTTTAGTGACGCTTGCCTCTTAAAATTTCTATTATTCCTCAGATGATCGGCACTAGAATTGCACTCATTGCTCGACAAATAACCGTCAAAGTCAAATCCTTGCCAATGATCTCCCCTAATAATTGATTTTCCGACAAGCACTTGGCTATCACAATCTACTTCTAGCACAGCCTTTGGCGTTGGTGGAGGCCGTAAAAATTGCTCACACGCTTTCTCTTCAATCTCATCGTGATTATCCAATCCATAACATAATCAGATGATTTCTCTTTCCTTTTCTTCTCTGCCAGCCAATTAACAAAAGTATCCAACTGCTTTCCGAGAATTTTGTCGCCCTTGAATCGATGACGGATAGTATTGTTATTGCTAATATTTTTAGAGTCCTGGGCATCGCCCAAGTACTTTTCATTGTTGGTTGCCAATTTCTTCTCCTGATCCACGAGGAACTTCGAAGATACATCAAGATTTCGATCAGGAACTTGTCTCGGAAAAATATAAGTCGTTCGATGCGGCATTTTTCACCAGCCCTAACAAAACGTGTACAATTACTGCAAAATTCAAAAAAATTGTAAAATCAATCAACAATCAACATGATTTGCCTCTTTCTCGATATAATTCTCAATTTCTTTTTTCTTCGATCTCTTCTCGCAGAACTCCAACAGCTTGCAGTTTAACACAATCAATACGAGTTTTACAAATGAAACATCAAATGATCTCGATTCTTTGGAACAGGATTGAAGTTTGAATCAGAATCATTAAAGCTGAAGCAACTGAAGATCAATGGAGTTTCAGAATAAAATTTGGAAATCCATGGCTCAGTAAGTTGGCGAACTAGGGAGATTGAATAAATAATAGTATACAATAATTTAAAAAAAAAAAGGACAATGTTAAAATCTGTGCATGCAATTTCTTTATTAAGAGAAACAGAAACAAAATCGGTGGGAAGCTGTACTCACGCAATCTCAAACAAGACGAAATGACGCTTTAAAATAAATAAAAAATGCTATTTTTGGACATGAATGGTCATTTTTTTATTTTTTAAGTACTCCATGTAACAAATTGGATTTCAAATTTAATTTTTTTTTTTAAAAAAAAAAACACTTATTTGACTCTCATATTTTCAAATAAAAAAAAAAAGTTAATTATATAAAAATATGACAGATTATTTGTCCCCTTATTTCAAAGAACATTAACAGAATATTTAAATATAAGTCATCGTCAATATCAGATGTATTAATTAATAAAAGTTGAAAAAAAATGAGGGAATAAATAAAATAATATGAAACAATTGAAACAATTAGTTCAAGTAAAACGTAATGGAACGTAAGAGCATTGAATAAATAATTATGATTTACTTTTATAAATTCAATATTTAAATTCTAAAAACTATATATCTAACATTATTCAAATCTAATCGCATCTTAATTTTCATGTAGTACAATAATTAAAGCCTAAGTTATTTAAAATTTTAGTTGAAGGTAGAATTAAGTTAATTTTTTCACAGAGTCTAGTAATGTGCAATTCTTAATTCAAATTTTCAAATATTGGTCAAGAGCATCCTCAAATTTCTAATTTTTTTTTTCAAAATTAAAAAATATATATAGAAAACCCATTTTGAATTTTGAAAATGTCTTTAGAATTTTTGAAGAGATTCTATTTTTGAAACGCAAATGAAAATAAAAAATCTAACTCCTTAAAAGTTTTCAGCTAGGCCTTCATTTTCTAAAATTTATTTTTACTTAAATTCATTTTCAATTACTCGTTTCATGGTAGTCACAATTTTTATAGAATTTTCAACCATTTATTTTATCGACTTTTATCAAAATTTATTAAAAATATGATTTTTAACTAAACCAAACCGATGCTCAAGTTTGACAAAGTTTTTTATAAATAAATAAATTAGCAAATTTTAGATCAATTGATTTAATATGTAGTTAAAAATTGATATATATATCATCACATCAGCGCATCTTAGTAGGGCCCCGTTTGGTAGGGATTAAAATCCAATTAAAATTGAAAATATGACCGTTATTGGGTCTCACTCGTCTAAAAAAAGTCAACAATAACGGCTATTTTTTCAATTTTAATCTGATTTTAATCCCTAACGAACGGGCTCTAGGTAACCAGCGTAACCGCTTTGAACAAAAAAGGTGCAAGTTTATCATTTCAAAGTTGGATTGGGATGGTGAGGGGGGACAGTCGAACACAGAATTCAACAACCTATAAATTTTTTATTTCTTGCTCAATAATTTGGGGCACAATGAAGGAATTTCAAATATTTGAGGAACATTGTAATGGATATTCCCATTTATTCGAGTCCAATTTCGTCTAATCTACCAATAATTAATTAATATTAAGTAAATAGTATCGCCTCCTCGTTTTCTGTTCTCGCATGTTATCCCTCCCTTTAAAGTAGAAAGATGTGATTGGTAAATCAAGAAGTTGAACTATTGAAATTTGTCCTCAGATTCATTGAAATTTTGAAGGAATCTGCATTCAATGTTCACGAATAAAGCTTAGTTGCAAACGTTTGGCATAAATTCAATCCCTTTTTTATGTTGATTAAAATTAAATTTTGATAAAAAAAAAAAAATGATCAAATGCGTAATTAAAAAATTATAAATTCTATAAAATATGTGATTAAAATTAATTGTTGAATTTGATTTAAATAAAAATCGTCATTTTAATTCTCGCAAAAAGGGCGCGAGATGTTCTGAAGAATTACACCTAGTTAGATGTGAACGTTAGGGATTAATATACTATAACTGAAAAGTAGGGGTTGCTCTATTTCATATAAATTGGGGATTCCAGCTATAATTTTTTCTCTTTTAAATTAGTTAAACAATTTAATTTATCTTCAAAGAACTTTTGAATCTTTGATAATGTTTTGAATCTTTCAGTAAATATATAGGACGTGTTCGATAGAGATTAAAATTGAAAAACTAACTGTTATTGTTTACTTTTATTAGAGAAATGAGATCCAATAACGGCTATATTTTCAATTTTAATTGGATTTTAAGTCGTACCAGACAAACTCATAGTCTCTGTATGCTGTGTATTAAAATTAGGAGCGTGCTTGGTAGAGCTCAAAATTCAATTAAAATTGAAAATATAGTCGTTATTAAGTCTCATTTGTCTAATAAAAGTTAATAATAACAACTTATTTTTCAATTTTAATCTCTACCAAACACCCTCTAGATTTTGATAAAAATTGATTAAATATGTAGTTGAAAAGTTGTGAGTCACCGAGTCCCATAAAATATGTGGTTAAAATTAATTATTGACTTTAACTTAAATTAAAATACATTAATATAATTATTTTCCTTCTTTAGTACTGATTTTTACTCTCTAATATTCTCACTAGACATTGAAACTTTCTTACAAATTCCACGTTTTATAGAAACTTGCAATTTCTTCCTCACCAAAAAGTTGCCACATTGTATATTGGTCATAGATGTCACATCTTGCAGTTGGGAGTTTTGCATCTTTTTGAAAACCTCGAGTATTATAATTTAATTTTTGAGCCATAGTTGACTATTAACTAAAATGCAAATCTATTGCCTTCTCGACTAATTTCCATTTATACATAAGAAATTCATGACGAATGAAGGCTCGTTTCAATCTGCGACTATATTTTTTACAATCGAAAGAACAAGACATGATAGAAAAAGTTGACATTTTAATCTACTCCCTTAATTGTGTTTCATACACGTTCTCTTGGCTTTTAAGGTCCAATAAAATTGTATTAAGTAGTTAAAAGAATTTAGAATCCCATCTATTTCATATTCAATAATACACGCGAACATACTCTTATGCAATAAGATTTAGCCAAATTTCATTTCCAGTCATTGAACTTTTTTAAAAATGTCAATTGGGTTATTAAACTTAATTTGTTTCAATTTGGTCACTAAAGTTGAATATAGTTTTAATGGGGTTGCCGAACTTGAATTTGATTTCAAATTTCACAACTTTATTCTCTCAAATTGATAAAAGTTGCCCAATTATCATTCATACTGCACAGTATCTTCCATGTAAGTTTCGTGATATGCCAAACTACCACTTTGCACGTCAAAAATTTGTTAAAAAAACAACTTTGAACATCTTAATCTAATGATATTGCTAGAAGTCTCATTTTACAATTTTCGTTTCTACGGTCCTATGTGGTGATTGTGTGGTATATCTTTCTATATATACAAAGTGGCTATTAATAAATTGAAATCAATAATCTAATTTAATACATAATTAAAATTTAACGCCCCTATTTAAATTGGAAAATGTTTGTTGTGCATCACTCTTTACATAATATTTTACAGATTAATGAGGTGTCAAAAAGAAAGTGTGATAATTTTATTTTTTTATTTGATTGATAAGATTTTAACTCAATCAAATCTTTTCATATTATCTGTTGGTAAACAAAATCTGTAAATTGTACTATACACATAGCAAAACCGATTGAAATTTGGTTGGAAGTTCAATGACACGAATGAAACTTACCCATAAAGTATAGATTGAGGTACCCAACAACATTAAAAACATTAAAGCTGCAGATTTGATTTATAACAAGAATAAACAAGATACTAGTCTTTAATATTTTTAAGACTTTAATATACGACCATTATTTTTAAATTTCTCCAATCTCAATGAAGATAAGTGTCCCTACTATGTGAAGCACATTTTCTAACCACAATTGGTTGATTTCTTAGTATTTAAACACAACTTGCCCATTATTTGAGTGGCTATTGGAGAAATAGAAAATAGCCGCGTGGGACATTTTCTGCTTAAAGAAAGTCATTTCTTTATTATATTATATTTTTATTTTATTTATAAAAAGAAGGAATAGATATCTAGAAATGTTTGACAAAGCACATAGTTATTAAAATATAGTAATGGATATCAAGACTTTCTTAAAAGTTCTATCCAATAGTATTAGTGGTAGTGTTTGGAACGACTCCTATTGATCCATCTGGCGCATCATTAAATTAGTGGTTAGTGGTTGTAACTACGAGAACGAATGCTTTCTTACAAACGTTAAATTCAGAAAAATAAATACTTAAAAAAAAAAAAAAGTCATATAATGAAAATAAGAAATTTATTCGAATAAATAGTCTTCAACCTTTGATAGTTAAGTTAGTTCCCAGCTTTCGTAAAGTTACATAATCGTTCCAAGATGCACGATATTGTCCAAAATCCATTGAATTGTCATGTTTCTCTTACATGATCCAACGTTATGAAATTAGGTTTTGTTTCACAAATTAACGTGAAGACCTAAGAATTCAAATTGAGACATGCCTTTGTATGGTTTACAAGACGAGTCAATAAATTTTTTTAAAAAACTGCGATATGTTCAAGATGAACTTGCTATCTTTCAAAAGTTGAAAACCAATTTATTGATTGTTGAATCAAAGAATCAATTTCGTGAGTTCATATCCGACAAACCATAAGTAAGGTGAAGGGAGCAAGAACATAAAAGGGCTCACATAGTGTAGGCCAGCTATTCTCCCAACCCAGGTTGGCTAAAAATCTTTATCGAGGTACACGTAAACAAGTGTTTAAAGCGTTACTCCAAATCCAAAGAATGCAAGACCATAAACTAATGAGTAAAATGTTACATTGTAAACAAAATCAGTCATAAACTAGTCAATAAGGGGCAGACATTTTTTATTTTTCCTAAATGATCCAATTGCCCCCAGAGCGTTGAGGGAAATCTACAAATAGTTTCGCTTATGAGAAGAAAGACCATGCAAATTCAAATATCTCTCTCTCAAATAGTCGTGGGGTTGCCTCCTAATCTATGCTTGTTTATAGTTATTTAGATTGACTTGGATAATTTGGCAATTCATGGCGGTTTGAAAAGAGAATTTCCAGATTTGCAAGATAAGTTTGGTTGACCAAATTTTGACTTCGACATTTTTTTTTCTTTTGTAAATAGCTTTTTCAAAATCTATATCATATAAATGAAAATCATTTTTATGCAAGTGATAGATTATGAAAAATAATTTTAGTTNAGCTTTTTCAAAATCTATATCATATAAATGAAAATCATTTTTATGCAAGTGATAGATTATGAAAAATAATTTTAGTTTTTATGCATTTGCTAAAAATTGAAGAGTTAATACACATAATTTGGCACCAAATATGGATCTGATACTAGATGTGAGGAATAAACTCTATGATTGCACCAAGATGCGGGGTCAATATTGATCAATCGATATCACAAAGAGAAAACCCAATCACAAAACCAACTCTAAATCCCTCGACCGGTTGCTCAAGTAATTTTCCCACTAACAATGACTAAGAATGGACGTTATAATAGCCACCAAAAATAGCCACTAAGCCTGTAGAAAAATGAGAAGCAATAGCACAGTGAAAGCACGAAGTAAGATGCAGGGAGCACAAGGCAAAGTCAAGACACCACCGCTATTTCTTCTTAAGTAAAAGGTTAAATTATATTCACTCACTCAAGAACAGTAATGGGCACGATATATATATAAGAAACTAGGTATAGGATTTAGGTTACAAAGGTTAGGGCCTGCCCAATAGAGATTATGTTGGTGGGCTATCAAATCGATAAAGTCATCCAGGTCTTGGGTTGGGTCATGAGCAACACTAATTAAATTATGCTGCTTCAAATGGCTCAAGTGATTGTCTGATTGGTTTACTAAGTTGTGGTGTCAATATTCATTCAATCATATGGTCAATGCCGGCTGAAATACATAATACTTATATCATCGCTCAGCGAGGTCGTTTGACAACAAATTTGCCTAACATGCGTGTCTTTTAAAATTGTTTAACATAGAACAGTTACTAGTCAAGTGTCTAGTACAGCCACTGTCGAAAGATCAAGAGTTGGGCACAATAGAGTTTAGTGTTCAGATTCCTTTTTAGTATCATGCATTCTAAACATATGTGACTTGATTCGGCTGTGTCTTTAGTTAGTGAGTTTGTACTTGCATCCAACAATTGTAGCAAGTTGGATTCTGACCGTAGATTGACAATAAACAAGGTTAATCAATGATCGTCTGTTCTATTCTCTTCATCTGAGTTTGACTTTTTATCCTCATATTTACTCCGCCTAATATCCATTACTTTCTTAGATCGGGACTTTTTTAGTATGTTAGCACATTCAGCAGTTATGTGTTTAAATCCTTTACATTTATGGCATTGAATACAATTTTAAGTTCACTCCATAGATGAAGTTGAACTTCTGTTGAGGTTGAGGTCTTGAACTCCTTCCTTTTTTATTGCTCTTTAGGAATTTTTAAAACTATTTCGTGAGCATGACCATATGTTCATCACCCGTACATTCTTCAACCTCTTCATCTTCCTCAACATCTTTGGCTTTGAAGGAAATTCCGAACCCTTTTCCCTTCTTTTTCCCTTAAAGATGCAACTCACACGTCATTAAGGAGCTAACCAACTCTTCCACTTTTATGTTATCAATGTCTTTACTTTCTTCGATGATAGTCACTTTTGGAATGAAAACCTACCAAGTAGTTATCTAAGAGTTTTTTTTTTTTTTTTATTTTTATTTAATATTAGTTTTAATTTTTTCTTGTTTTTTTTTTGGTTCTTTTTCTTTTTCTTTTTTCAATTTATCTAATTTTTTTTTTTTTTTTTTTTTTTGCAATTTTACTTTCAGAATACTTCTACCCCAAAGTGTGCGTTGAGTTGGTAATATCACTAAGCTAAGCGTAGAAATCCTTGAATTGTTCATCATCTACTATTGTCAGTTGTTGAAATTCAAGTATGAGCATTTGAAGTTTTGAGGACTTCATAATGAAAGTTCCTTCATGAGCTACTTGTAGTATATCCCATGCTTCTTTGGCTACCTTGCATGTAGAAATCAAGCAAAACTGGTTAGAATCCACAAAAAGAAAATTGCATTTAAAGTTTTTGAATTCCTACTAGCATTGCTAAAATCTACAATTCCCCGCTTTTCACCCTTTTTCTCTCTTTCTTTTCCTTTTTCAATCACATTGGGTGTTTTATATCCATACTTAATGGAATGCCAATCTTTTTCATCTAAGGACTAGACATAAACCTACATCCTAATCTTCCAATATGAATAGTTAGTCTCATCTAAGACAGGAGGTCTAAATGGTACATCGTCCAATACTAAGTTTTTTCGTGGATCACACTTTTTAAAATTAAACCCGTTATGATACCAAGTGTAAATTTTAAAACCTAAATAAATTAAAAACAAATTTTAATTTCACTATTATAATTCTAGATGACTGTAGTTAGTCAGAATATATTATACTCAATTTCTAACAATTCTGACAGCAACGTGTAGGATGTTACTGCGTTCTTAACAGTTTTAATAAGAAACGAAAAATTAACGAGTAGATTAAAACTTGAAATCCAGATATAATGTGGTAAACTTCAAAAGAAAACATCCACGACCACATGTCACATGTCAAACGATCTACTAATTTAATTAATAAAACATACAATAATGTCTAGTTTTGTAGTTTAACAACATTAACGAAAAAATAAAAATAAAAGTAAAAAGAAATCTAAGAACAACTCCCTTGTATCTTATTCTTTTGATTTATTGATGACGTAGAATCAAACCCTCTTATCTTGACTTTATCACCATGTTCCTATTGTACTCGATCGTAACTACCACTTAGATTAAGAATCATCATTCTTAACTCACGTCAAGCACCTTGATCAATGAATAGGATTACACATCAGTGCACATTGTTTTGTATTCACCAAATACGTTGAGGAGAATGGTTGGCTTTGAAAGTTGTCAATGAAGCATTAGTACGTATGCACTTCTTCGAAAATGGCAGAATTGATCGCGCTACATCACTAGACGGGATTGTGTTTTTCAAAGCTTATTCTTCTCTTGATGAACTACTTTACTTATTAGTAAAATAATGGAAAAAATTGCAGCAGCAATCTCTAACATTTTCAATTTTTGCAGACTTAACCCTAATATTTAGTTTGTATAAATGAAGGTCCTAATCTTTCATGAATATGCAACTGGATCTAAATGGATGAAAGACATTCATTTGACCGTTAATTGACCAA
>CAIGRE010145208.1:0-12794 GCA_903798275.1 Fraxinus angustifolia subsp. syriaca
AGAGCTGTCCGCGGCCCCACTTTCTTCAACCGGCTTCTGTTCCCCGGCAGAGTCTGTTCGGTGGCTCCCTCCGTTAAGCGCTCCTACAATACTAACGCTCAGATGACCCCTTATGATGAGGGTGATCGGAGAGTCGATGTCGACCGGCGTTCTGACAGTTCCGTTACTCGGCGTCGTGACGATTTTCCAACTTTCTTCTCCGGTAAGAAATTTTTTCCCTTTTTTTTTTTTAAATTTAGTGGGAGATTTCATTGTTCTCATTTGTTGATAGACTGAAGATTTTTCATTCTTGTTCAGATGCCTTTGATCCCTTCTTTCCCGGTAGAAGTTTGAGCCAAGTCCTGAATATGATGGACCAGTTTATGGACAGCCCTTTCATGCCTGCTGGCCGTGGAAGGGGAATTGGCGCCGGAGTAAGGAGGGGATGGGATGTGAAAGAGGATAACGATGCACTTTATCTCCGACTAGACATGCCCGGACTTGACAAGGATCGAGTTAAAGTCTTGGTCGAGCAGAATACCCTGGTGATCAAAGGGGAAGGTGAGAAAGAATATGAGGATGATGAACATGGAAGAAGATACTCGAGCAGGCTCGATTTGGCACCAAACTTGTATAATTTGGATGGGATAAAGGCTGAGATAAAGAACGGCGTATTGAAAGTTGTGGTGCCTAAAGTGAAGGATGAAGAGAGGAAGGATGTGTTTCAGGTTAATGTCGAGTAAAGTATGTTTAAATATAAATCAAGAAAGGGTTTTTGAGAGTTAAATGAGTAGGTTTAGGTGGTACATGACTTGTTTCTTGGTAATAATGTGCAACGAATAATGGAAAACGTCTAGGGTATGCAAGTCTTCTTATGTTTCATGGCAATTCCTTGAAGCCATTTGGCTCCGTTTAACGGTCATTATTGAGAAAAAAAGGTTGTTTGCAATAGTAATTTTTTTTTGAAGGATGAAGAGTTAAAATGGAAAAAAAATTTAAATTCATGCGTAAATATGTAAATATTTTATTGTGTGAACGTGAGATTGAATATGTGAATTAAAGATTTTTGTTTCAAAGGTGAGAAAGGGGTCCGTAATTTACTTGCTCGTGTGACAAATTTCGTGGCAGTGTTGCTCTCAGTTTGTGAAAGAGCTCACTCTTAACGTTAGTTTGTAAGGGAAGGGTCTACGAAGCGTGTATAAATTTCCAACACGATGCATCATTACAACATCGAACTCCACCAATAGACAAAATGTATTTAATCTTGGGTCTTTTTCAGCAGCCAACACGCTCTCTCTGGACTCTCTTTGGTTCAACTTCAAACCCAAATAAGTGTAACAACAAAACTTGAATACAAAGTAATTTGGTCATACTCAATGGTTAGTCCCTATTTGATAGCCAGGTAAAATAATGTGTGGCTAGAAAAAAATTGGGTTTACGTATAAAATATTTTATTGTATAAATGCGGTTGAAAATGAATACGTAGAATAATGAGTTTTGCAATAGTTGTCAAATGGATGGAAACTCAGAATCTGGCTGGAAATAGGACTGCCAGTCGAAATTAGGCTGGGGAACTTGGACATAAGGGTGCTGGAAAATAGATTAATGCCATCACTCCTACACATGTCACGCAGAAGCATAGTGTTGAGTAAAATACTTCAAAGTTTGACGTGAATGTGCAGACTGGAAATCAAGAGGCAGATCTACTAGTTGAACAGCAGAATGTAGGCCTGTGCATTGAGATTGTTAGTAAGAAGAAAGGCACGAATAAGAGGCAGATAACTCCTATCAAAATCTTGAATAATGATGGCACTAATTTGGCTAATTCTATGGCACTGGCTTCCTCGAATGTGAATGGAATGAATGCTAAGGCAAGTAATGAAAAGCTTAAAGCGTATATTGAGGAGCAAAGCTACTAAAGATAAGAAGGGGAACTCCCTTGCTTCAATATCATGAAGATTGATTCTTGGAATGTTAGGGGCTTGAAACTTCTCTAAAACAAAATGGGGTTCGGAGTTTCATCAAGCAATATGATATTGATGTAATGTGAATTTTGGAAACAAAGTTGGGGGAGAAGAAGATGGATCGGATCATGAGAAACAAATTTGGTGGTTTATCGCAAATCAACAACTTTTTAATTCATAGAGCTGGCTGCATCTTGGTTTTGGAACTCATTGAAAGTTAACTTGGAAGTGCTTGGGACTACCTCACAGGTTATCCATTGTTCCGCGACTTGCAAGGTTAGTTCACTTACATTTCTCGTCAGTTTTGTTTATAGCTTTCATACTATTGTTAGTCGTAGACTGCTATGGAATAGCATGTCGAAGTTTGGCTTAAATTGCTCTTCGCCATGGTTGATTATGGGGGACTTTAATAATGTGCTAACATTTGACAAAAGGAGTAATGGCGTGGATGTTGCCCCGTATGAGGTGAAAGACTTTTGAGAGTTGTTGCCTTAGTCTTGGACTTATGGATATGAGATTTGTTGGTTGCTTCTACACTTGGACTAATAACTCGGTTTGGAGCAAGCAGACAGGGCATTAGTGAATGATGTTTGGTTGCAAAAGGGTTTTAATAGCTTGTCTCATTTTCCACCAGCGAGGTGCTTATCTGATCACTAGCAGTGCATTGCATCACTTTTGGCCAAGAGGAAAGTAAGAAGAAGTCGTTTAGATTCTTCAATAGACTAATCATGCCAACTTCCATGAGGTTGTGCAAAATTGTTGGCAACAAGAGATTAGGGGTACCAAGCAATTCATCCTTTGTAAGAAGTTACAAAGTCATAAAGGGGAACTAAAGAAGCTTAATGAGAAAAACTTCTCACGTCTCTATAAGAGACAAAACGGCTACTATGGAGTTGAAAGAGGCACAATTGGTATTGCATGATAATCTTCTTAA
The DNA here is from genome assembly GCA_903798275.1 of Fraxinus angustifolia subsp. syriaca. Lineage (NCBI taxonomy): Eukaryota > Viridiplantae > Streptophyta > Magnoliopsida > Lamiales > Oleaceae > Fraxinus > Fraxinus angustifolia. The sequence continues at coordinate 2,878 of CAIGRE010145208.1, forward strand.
TATAGAACTTGTGAGAAGTGGCACACATGAGGAAAGTAGCCAAGGATTTGAGTGAAGTGGAGAGGAGTTTCTACTATAAACAAGCTAAGTGCGAGTACCTAAAGTATAGTGACCGATGCACTTTCACTCGATGGAAAAGAGGAATATTAAAAGGAACTACATAAAGGGGATGGATCATGTACTACCTCTTTGGAAGAAGTAGCCGATGAATTCCTTCATTTCTATAGCGGTTTACTGGAAAAAATTGTCCGGGATATCCTATTGATGTTGACATATTGAAGAGTGGTTCCGTGTTATTAGAAGAGAACGCTATGGCCATAGTTCGAGATGTTTGAGCAAGAGATCAAGGAGGCATTATTTAGCATCGGGGATGATAAGTCATCAGGGCCAGATGGATACACTTCTTGTTTTTTTAAGAAGTCATGGGATATTGTTGGTCATGAGTTCAAGGGGGCGGTGAAAGAATTCTTTGCTTTTAGTTCTCTTCTGAAACAAACTAACCACACGATTATTGCATTGGTTCCTAAGGGCAATCATTCTACCTCAGTGGGAGATTATAGGCAAATTGCTTGCTGTAACATGTTCGATAAGGTTATTACCAAGATCCTCGCCTTTCGGTTAAGATCTATACTTGGGACGATTGTTGATAAAGCACAAGCCGCATTTGTTGAAGGTAGAAGTATAACGAAGAATATCCATCTTGCCCAAAAGCTTTTGAGACAATATAATCTCAAGAGGGTTGCTCTTAGATGCCTTCTTAAAATTGATCTTAAGAAGGCATATGATTCGCTTGATTAGAAGTTTCTCAAAAATGTGTTTCATGGTTTGGATTTTCTAAATAAACTCATTGATTGTGTGATGGAATGTATTACCACGCCAACATATTCTATTGCTCTTAATGGGAGTCTTCATTGATTCATTAAAAGGGAAAAAGGGCTTCGTCAAGGGGACCCTCTATCCCCTTTCTTATTTGTGATTTGCCTTAAATACTTCTTAAGGATGTTGAAGCGTGCAACCGAAAATAGTGTGTACAATTTTCATCCTAATTATGGTTCCTTAAAGATTACTCATTTGACATTTGCAGATGATTTAATGTTCTTCTCTAGAGGTGATGAAATTTCGTTGGGCATCTTGATGGATTGTTTATCTAAATTCTGAGACATGTCGGGCCTTAGGATGAACGTTGATAAATCTAAATCAACCTAGTTTGTACGAGGCAAGAGCTTGAGAACATCTATGGCTTTACTAAAATGCCTAAGGGATCTATGCCTTTTAGATACTTGGGTATTTCTCTAGCGGCTATAAAGCTTAAAATCAGCTCTTATAGTACATTTCTCAACAAAATTTCAACCTACATTTGTGCTTGGTCTAGAGCACACTTGTCCTATGCGGGGAAAGCGGAACTTTAGTCGACTTATAAGATATTGAATGTTTTTGGGTATCTATCCTCCCTCCCAGCTACAGTTATTTCAAGGGTCATAAGTCCCTATCAGAATTTCCTTTGGGTCCAAGAAATTAGAACAATGCTACAAGTACAAGGATTTAAATCCGTGAGTACACAGAGAATATTAAGGTATGATTGGGTATTCAAAGAGCAATGACTATCATTGCTAGTGCATTGAACTGGATAAAAAAGGAGGCTAGAGGGACTTCTTGGCAAAGTAAGGTTAAGCGGATTGCATTGGCGACCGTCGTCTATCATATTTGGATGGCAAGAAATGGGAGAATTTTTTTATGATCTAAGACCACATGTGAATAGCATTGTTAGACGAATCAAAACATGTATACAAAGTTATGTTTTGATTCAATTTGAGTCTTTTGCAACGAGTCTTTAGATCATATCGTTTGTACATTTTTCTTTTATATATATATATATAAAACTTACATGGGAAACTAAGCACTGGAGGCTTGATATCACGTTCTGTTGTGCACATTCTTTCTCAAAAATCAACAATTAATGCTAAATGAATTCCAAAACACGATTTTTACTTGTCTAATTTTTAAAGGGTGTGCTCAAAAGGAAGAAGGATTTGGGAGATGAACAAGCATTGACATGGAAGGGCGAGAAATGGAACAAGAACGACAAGGAAGTGCAATTTATTCAACTGGGTACATTGATGATGGAAAGATCAGATTCGATAAAAAAAATCAACAGTTAGCCACTTTTGGGATGTTCTATGAATGTCTTATTCTAACGTCGAACTAAAAGAAACTAAAAGCCCTTAGTTTGGAGAATCTTACGAAAAGAATTTTCATTTTTTATGAAGCAGTCACTGCCCATGTTTGTGACGAAAAAATTCGTAGCTATTTCCAACACTTTTGATGTGTTTCCAAGCAGAGTTTGTTGGGAAAAATTGCATATCAATATTAGATATCAAGTTGGCGGTGGGAGTGCCTCTGGAGAGGAGAAAAAGTAATTTCATCCTCAAAAGTTTGAAATTTGAAGCATATATATAGATAACACCACTAGTTTCATCAAATCATCTTTATTTCACTTTTAACATAAAATAAGGAGGGAAACACGCACGCTCACATAAAAGATGGTTTTATGGTCCATCACAATCTTCGTCTGCAATCTCGTCTTCGTCTTCATCTTCGTTTTGGTCACTGTGATCCATGAACATTATCCTATCGTCGCCCAAGAAAAAGATAGCCGAAAGCATAACAGAGAGCCTTTACAATCCAATCTTCAACAGAATCCGACGCCATCTTGTTCACCATCTTCATCACCAGCATCATCATAAAAATTACCACACTCCTATATGAACAGAGAAATTGTTGAAGTGAAAAAACAGGTTCTAAAATAAAACATGCCGAATTTCCATGTATGTAGCGTATGAGCTAATAGGTAAACATAAAAGTTATTTCAAGAACAAGAATACTGTCATTAGGAGTCCAACAGCCAATATTATTTCAGCAAGTTGACAACAGATGAATATTATCAAAAACCAGCTATCAACATCCCAAGACAAATACGATTTTAGGCTCCATTATGTATAGTAATTTTATTTAGAAGAAAATGAAATGAAATTGTCTCCTTTGAAGTTCTTAAGTTCTCCTTTGGACACTTGATACCACCTCTTTGTCAAAAGAAATGCAAAGCTCAACATTTCTGAAAAGGACACAAAAAATAGTCTGCTTTGTCTCAAAGAGTCAAAACTATGAAATTGATTTATCCAATATTAAGGGAAAATAACAGCTCGGGTGAGTATGTCCTCAAACTTCAATTTGTAACACTGGGTTTCCTCACCCTTTACTTTTGTAGCAAATGCGGTCCCAATGGCTGGTTTCCATCCATTGGAGAGTTAAAAAGTAAAAAAATAAATAAATAAATAAATTAAATGTTAAAAAAAAATGAAAGAACAATGACCCCAACTTGTTAGAACTTAGAACAAATGAAACTCACAACATATTATTTACGTGATTAACTTAACATCAACTTTTTTCATCGATAAGATTCTTCTAGATGCTCCCAAATGAAGAGTTGATATCAAGCTTTTAATCAGTTGCTACGATGCACCAACACCCTCTCGGCATCGAAGAGACGGACACGTCTCCAAACCATATCCCAATTATTTTTTTATTTTGCACAGTTAGACATATCACCAATACATTGTCAATACGTTGGGAAATACATTGTGCTGGACATTGATACGTTGTCAACATGTGTCAAAAACACATGTGACGTGTCCAAATAAATTTTTAGTGTGTACAATTTGACATGTTGCCACTCTGCGGACATACTGGGAGACATTGCCAACACATCAAGATGCATTGTTGACCGAAACTAACAAAAATAATTTTACTTTACAATATAAAAAAATAAAAATAAAATAAAATATTTTATTTTATTTTAATTTGCATGCCAAGGACATGTGTTGTTGGTACTTTTTAGAAAAAAATGTGTGTCGACTGCCCGTGCTTCATAGGTCAGTTAGATCTGTCTAAACACAATTTAGACATGCAGCCTCAACAAAAGTGATATAAGAGATAGACTAATTAAATTGATCGGCAAGTGAAGTGCGCAATCCACCTAATTCATCATCTCAGATAAATAGTAGAAAAGAATCGTCGGTACAGTTAGGAAATGTGGCATTAAAGTCGATAAAACATAATTTCTTGTTATGAAGTGTTGTAGTGAGCAAGTTTTTAAACCAAAGATAAATACCCGATGAGAGGCATCACCATTTTGATGAGGTACCAGATAATTAAACCAAACAAGCCAATGATAATCCACCCCAAGATTACATCACGACCATTATTTCCATTTCTATCATGCCCCGCTACAACCTACACACGTTGAAAAGGTAGTAAAAGTAAATTATCATCATATTTCAAAGATAAGACAGATGTGCAAATTGCAAATGAGCAAAAACTTCAGTTCATGCTTGTAAACTGCAACATCTATAGCCCTGACTTGCATCAAAAGTTTTCAAAGAGAAAAAGAACGATACACGAGAGAAATTTATCAATATATCTTAGATATCTCTAAACAGTAACAAAAGTGAGAAAAACTACATTGAAACTATACACTGATCAATCCATCTCACAAACATCAAAGGTCATTAATGCTTAAAAAATTCCCATTCAGCTAGAGAAAATACAGTTACATGATCATAAATAAGTCCTGAGTTTATTGTTAAATAATATATTTGCACTATCATATGAATAATTTAGTCAATTAATTTGAACTACAATGAGCACAATTCTGACCTAAAAGAATGAACCATTCAACTAGAACAGCAATTGAAAAACCTAACTACATATCATTACTAACCAGCGGCAAGTTCAGTATGGCTCTAGCAAAATATTCAATTTCATTTTCTTAACTAAGAACCAGACAATTCAATCTGGCTCTCGCGAATTATTTTTAAACCAGAACCCAGACCAGTCTTTTAATTTTTGTTTGCTGAATTCTGATTGGTTTCTGTATTGAACCAGCCAAAAGCCAATCACGATGGGGAACCCCAATAATAAAGAAGAAAAATCAAGACCTCTTCATCTGTTTCTCTCCATCTCCAACCAATTTTTTTTCCTCCATTCCAAATTTTCGTTTTCTCTACAGCTTGTTTCAATCAGGTACAATTTATTGATCTTAACTCAGGTTTATCAACTGGCGTATGTTGCCCGGATTTTCTTTTCCTTTTCCGAATAAAATAGATTTTCCTTTTTGCGTTTAAGGGACAACTTGCAGATTTTCCATTTTGTGTTTCTGCATGTGTGCATGTAGGAGACTGAGAAGTGAGAACAACTTTGTCCCGGAAAATATCCTAAATCTCGAAGATGCACTAGAATGGGAGAATGACTTCAAACGTCAACTATTAGTCCTTTATCCTTCAATTTGATTTTGCTCTACTAATAAAATTATTTTTTCTGATTGTTGAGTCTATGGACGTGTATTGAAAACCTGCATACTATAAATTTATATGAATAATCATGCAAGGGCTGTTTCATAAAAATGATGTGCTTTGCAAGATTGAAGTATTGAAGTTATGGGGAGGTAAATATTATATGGTTGATACAATCGTTCTATGAGATCTTACGAACTTGTTGGATGATTCGAAGAAGAGCATCGCGGTACATATATCTTGAAAATAGGAGATATTCAAGATTATAAAAATTATTCAAGTACTAAGCTTACAAGTTATACTATGAAATCTTGGAAGAAGGTAATTCAGCAAGAATTGAGGTATCCTCAATTGTATCAAGTTATCAGTTAGCTTCAAGTCATAGAGACCTACATTGGAAGACATGTAACTGCTTAAAAGATCTATGTAGAAGCATAATATAGGAAACAAAATCTGCATATGGATTCTATTGATTTAGAAAAAGCCTACAATAAGGGTGCCAAGAAAAGTTTAAACGATGGATGCTATAGAGAAGGAATTTCTTTTGGAAATATTAATATTACTAAAGATATGTACGATGGACAAGTCACGAGAATGAGATGTGGTGGAAGTTACTAATACAAAATGTCTTATCACTATAAGCCTTCACAAAGGTTGTACCTTGAGTCTTTATCTTTTTGCTCTAGTCATGGATGAGTTTGCAAGACATATCAAAGGTGAAGTTTTTTCGTATAAATTATTCTCTTAAAAAAATCATTCTAGGTTATGAAACTAGAAGGGATTTCAATATTAAGTTAGAACTTTAGGGAAATAGTTAAGGTCTTATGTTAAGTAAAACCAAAAACAGACCACCTTCAATGTCATTTAAGTAAAACTTTGATTTTTTTTTACATTTATGTTCAGTTATTGTCAAAGAATGAGAGACTGAAGATAATGCAAGCATATTAAAGCAGGTTTGAATGAAATGATAAATTACTGAATTAATTTTGTATGATAAGAAGATATCTATAAGGTTAAAATGTCAGTTCCATGAAATAATAATTATTCTGACTATGGTACTGAGTGTTTAGCTATTAAAAGACAAAATGTCCACAAGATGAAGTAGCTCAAATGACGATGGATTTGAGCAGGCAGACTAGAATAGATAAGATGAGAAATGGGAATATTCAATAAAATGTGAAGAAGGTACAAATCAAAGGAAGGGAGACTTAGGTGATTTTGAAGGAGTAAGAAACAAAATGTGATATTGTTGTCTACTGTCGAGGCTGAATATTGTGCTCTTCATCATGCCACTACCAAACTTATACGGCTGAAAATTCTCCTTGGTAAGCTTATGTTTGGTCAAAGAAACTCATGGTGCTTTTGTATGACAACACAACAAACATTGAGAAAGCAAATAATCTAGTACAACATGATTAAACCAAACGTGTTGAGCTTGACACGGGCTACATCAAAGATAACCTCGACTCTGAAAATATAGAGGTTCCGCAAGTTAAAAGTGGGATCAACTAGCTAATATAATGACTCGTGTTTTTTCTATTAGATTGTTCTTTACATGACCATCTAAGTTGGGCATATGAGACATCCATGCACCAACTTGAGGGAGAGAGTTACAGACTTACAGTGTATTCCTTATTTAAATAGGGGTTAAATATGTTTTTTATCTTGTATAAATATAAATATACTTGGCAGTCTAACAAAATAATTCATTCCGCCTATTATTAGTTCTCAATTAGATTAATAAAAATATCTCTAACTTGAAGCAATGCTCCCGTCTAAATAGAAAATATAGAAAAATATCCTAAGAAATGATATCATGTAATAATAGTTTCAAATGTAGTATAAGAGAAGTGGGTAGAATGAAAACAAATATTTGTTTTTGGCTGACAAGGGGATCAATTCTGGAAAATAAATTGCAAGTGAGGTTTCTGTAATTTTTAAAAAAGAGGGCGTATCATTGTAATAATTAGTTACCTCATGGGCCTCTATTTTGCTTAATGATTTATCATATAAATATGAGAAATCTAATTTTCTCGAGGGATGTGAAAATTCATTGAGTTTCATTTCCTCACTTGATATTAATGTGTGTTGTAACTTCACCTAAAGTAAGGCCACAAGGGTATTTTCTACTTTTTAAAAAATTTAGGAACTTTATTGTTGAAGAATGCACATTTTATATTCAGAGATCAAATACAAGAACAACATCAAGATCAGAGAAGCAACACTACTACATTTACATATTTGCAGTTCATGCACATTCACCAGCATGAACCAGAAAACGTTCGCCTCTAAAAATTTTCGCAATACCTATAAATATTCTAGTAACCTAATTAACAGAAATAGAACTATCAAGCGCTATAATTGCTGGAGATTGCACGAAAACAGTGAAAATAGAACATCCAAAGCTCAGGAAAACAACCTGGAAACATCAGCAATCATAGAAGAACTTACTGGTCCATCATAAACTGCTGGTGAAACTTGAGGTGGTAGAATGTAAACCACTTCCAGTTTGCACTTTTGAATACGACGTCCTTCTGTCGTGAACTGAAAATTAAACATGCCAATTCATGAATCAGAAACTGCTGCTATAGCAATCCAGTTCTTTTAGCTTCTATTTCAAATAAAGAGTTCTTACAAATACAAGGGTGTGTTTCTAATGCATTCTGAAACAGTGCTTGAAGTTATTATCATGCCAAGAACAGTTTTGTTAAAAAGTTCTTCAGTTTTAAAAGTTCATATAGCATTTGGATCAACTGTATTAATATAATTCTTTGATGTTTTACATATAGTGGGTGGACATAGGTGAAACTTTTTTGGGGCCAGAACTTCGTCCATTTTCTCAAGTTATCAGAGCACGTAGTGGATATCTTGCATGGTACTTGAAGATGGTGATACTGAAGTCGCTAAAACGATCAAACAACGTTTATCAAAATCAACAACAGTTCGGTAATCGTAACATGGAAGTAAAAGTTGAAACCGTGCCAAATGGTTTCTCCTTCTTCCTATTTCTTTCGGAAAACAGGAAAACTATATCTGCAAACATTCTCGAACAGGCCTTAAAATATATTTGAAAGGCTATAAATGGAAAACAGGGCCAGCTTTAAATAAACTCGTGTGCTTAATAATGTAATTATATAAACACCAATCTTCTAATGTCTTCGATGGTTGTCCCAGGACTTGCAACTGCACTCTGAATCAGAAACTTGTCCGTACATTGCATTCTAGGAGGAGCCTCCGTTTGCCTTTGCATTGTTACTGCAAAACATGCAAACTTAAAAATAAAATCTACTCTTTTAGAAAACACATCTTTTTTAAAGGAAGAAATAATCAAATCATAGGACAATGTAGTTCTAATCAGAGATTTCATACTCCATTGGTTGACTTTTTGGGTTTCTAGTGATTTCAATTCTGATACAAAGTCCAATTTGTGAATAAGACGAAGTGAAAACAGAACAGTCTTTTACTTCTTTTTTTTATTTTCTTCTATGTATTGTCACAGGATCAGATAATTGGAACTTGACTACAAACACAAAAAGTTATACTAAAGAAATAAGCACCTGTGATATCTAATGTTGATCTGGGCAAAACAGTTCCCGCATTGGGTTGAACACCATACTTTTTAGGACGCGTGGTCATAACCTGAAAACCAAATTGTATCAATCAAAATATACACGAGCACGAATGATAATATTCAATATATAGAGACTCAGATAATCAATAATCAAAGTGTATTTACCTTAAAAGCGACATGCCTTTGGGTATTATTCGACAACCGAATTGAACAAGATGCTTGCTGATGCAGCTCAACTTCAAACCAAAAGAAATCAGTAAAACCCAGTAATTGATCAAACCACAAAATCAATGGAGGAAAAATAAACGAGATCAAATTGAAACTTACATGGGAAACTCAGCACTGGAGGCTCAATATTAAGAAGTTCTTCCGTGCTCATTCTTTCCAAAAATCAGCAGTAGTATTAGTAATTTAACACTCAATGAATTCAAAATAATGACTTTCCCTTTTTCGTTGTGTATGTTTTGGAGGGAGTGTTCTAATCGTGATAAAGAACGAACGAGGAAGAAAGGGAGAAGGATTTGGAGATGAAGCATTGACATGGGAAGAAGAAGGACAAGAAAGTGACCCTTTTTTTATTTTTTATTTCAATCTGCAAACGCGTCGCTTGACCTTGTCTGTGTACATAAACTAATCGGAGTAGAACAGAGAAATGAAAATGACGAAGTTTCGACTTTCAAAATGCATGGTTACACAGTGGAAGAAAGTCCAGGCTCGGATGCGAAATTGTCAATAAAAGTGATAAAATTGCCAAAAAAGAAATGGAAAATTTTTAGAATGTGCCACTGAAAATGAGTGTGAGAGAAAAAAAAAAGGGAAATTATTGAAAATACCCCAAATTCAACACTACCCTTTCCAAAATACCCTTTGACTATTCAAAGGTAGTAAACTACCAAAAATGCCCTCAAATATAGAATTTACAATTAAAGTCATCATAGCATAAAGAAAATAACAATCAAGTCCTAAAAGATTTATTTTAATATCAAAGTTATAATATT
>CAIGRE010145224.1:0-12682 GCA_903798275.1 Fraxinus angustifolia subsp. syriaca
GGTAAAATTTAGTTAAATTGCACAAATAATTTTAGTTTAGTTACAAATCTTTACAATCATCTCAACTTGCATAAATTCGGTTAAGGTCTTAGTACTTGGAATCATATTAATTCAATCTTCGTGGAACGATATTCGAAACTCTTACAATTCTACTCTATTAAATGTTAATGAATCGTACACTTGCGATGGTTTTAGAATGAACACATATTTTCGTACAACATAACCACACCATGGTAACTTATCAAAACCTTACACTTACGTTAGAATTTGGAACAACATCTAGGAATAGTCTTTTGCATCGATTATGTACTCTTGAACGTGTTACTGTATCTAATGATTCTTTGAGAAGAGTCAGTATGGTGTCACATACGTAAAATTTCTTACTTGTCTATGATATGCACTTGCTAGATATGAAATCCTAGCATGCCACACAGAGTTAATCACATATGACAAGCAATTAGTGCACATTATTGGTAACTAGGTGCATGAATGCCTTTACTTTAATCACAATATTCTTAAATGTCTTAGGTTGGATTTATGGAATGTGTTAAGAGCAAGTTTAATATCTACTAATCTCGCCCCGCATTCCATTTTGACAAGTGGTTCTGATTCACTAATCTTGTTCAATTTAATGTTTTTCATCTATTGGTGTTAGTGTTGGATTTTGTGAGACACATGTGATTATAAGTATGAAGCGGATACGAACTCAGAAGAGGTCCAAATTACATCTTAGGGAAGATGGACCATGCCTTCCATTGCTATGTGCGAGAATGAGGGTTGTAGTGTACTTCTACTAGGTAAGTCTATCATAGTTAATGTTTTCGATGTTGCTAATGTTGCTTTGTTTGATGCAGGTTCGGATTCGAGGTCGAATCCTTTCGAAGAGAGAGAGAATGATGTGACCTAAATGAGGCATCAAGCAGACGAAGAATTGAAGTGCATTGAGAGGAACTCAAGGTCGAGTTTGGGGATGAGTCGAGGTTCGAAACAAGATAAGGAAGCCATGTAATCAATTGTTTGAGTCAAGAAGTTCACAAGAAGGAAGTTGAGAAGCCAACGGCCAAGTTCCATGTTGGGGTCAAGGGCCGAAACGAGTTGGAAAGCATTGGAATCAAGAACCGAAGCCGGTGAGCAAATTGGAGAACCATGCAGCCGCATAGTTCTAATCGCATGGCTACATCCCGAAAGCAGGAAGGACAAATTTTTCTTGCCCATGCGACCGCATGGCACAAATTTAGACGCATATTTTTAGATTTTGGCAGTTTTCTTATTTCCCTAAAACTATAGATTTCTAACATCTTTTACTGTATTTTGGAGTCTATTTCATGCCTTCTAGGATTTTTATGATTTTCATACAAATAGGTTCTTATTATTTCATTGTAAAGAAGACTTTGATTAATTATTTTTTGAGAGAATACAATTTGGTGAGATTTATTCCTCCATATTTTTTGGTGGTTTAAGTTCTAACTTGAACTTATCAAAAGGTCTCATAATTCTTTTGTGGCGTTCCTACTTTACGGTTCTTGTTCCGGGTAATCAACGGGTCGAATTTCTTACGTATAATCTTGGTTCTTGATATGAGTAAGACAACGGGTTAGGTTGATTTTTGCTTGACGTGATTTACCAAGATTAACGAACACGGGTACTACTGTTACTGTTATTGTTGATCATCCCCAGTTCCTTCAAGTTAGAGTTAAGGATCCCAGACTAGCGCGTCCTATTTATCTGACTCCATCTATACTTCATGTAATGTATCTATCAGGAGGGACTTGTGGAAGGGTCTTCACCACATTTCCCTCGATATGGATGACCCTTGGTTAGTTGGTTGAGACTTTAACGTTATTACGCATGATGGTGAGCGCACTGGTCATAATACTCGTGATAGAGACACTACTGCTTTCTCTTATATGATGTTAGATTATGGTTTAGAGGATGCTGGTTTCCTTGAGAATCGATATACTTGGTCCAACGGTCGAGTCAGAAAGAGACTGGATAGGGTACTCATTAATTCTATAGCTGGAGCTTTCTGTCGACATCTTACTGTGAGGAACTTGAATCAGAGTTCATCTGATCATTCCCCTTTATTACTTCAATGGGTTTATGATGATGATTTGGGGCTTAGACCTTTCAGATTCCTCAACGTTTGGACTAAGCACCATGATTTTTCTTCCTTTGTCGTTCAGAAGTGGTCGCTTCCTATACATCTTACAGGGATGGATGCTCTTTGGGAGAAGTTTTTTAGGCTGAAACAGGGCCTGCATTGGTGGAATCGATATGTATTTGGAGATATTTTCCAATAGGTTCGTGAGGCTGAGGATATGGTGGATGAGGCTGAGACAGTTTATGATAGAGAGTATATACCAGAGCATCGTGACCTATTACATCATGCATAAGCTGTTTTGAATCGAACCTTATCTATTAATGAGGTTTTTGGAAGTAAAAGGTCGGTATACGTTGGGTATGTGAAGGAGATCACAATACTCGTTATTTTCATGTGATGGTTCAAGGTCGTAGGACCAAATCGTGTATTAGGTCCATCAGGATGCAAACAGGGGTTGTCTTAGCGACTCATGCTGACATTCAGACTTTTGCTATTACATTCTACCAGGATCTTATTTCTGCTCCTACACAGTCGTTGGACCCTATTCGATCTAATATCATCCCTAGGCTGTTGACGGAGGATGATAATTTGACAATAAATCGCATTTCTTTGATTCACGAGGTTCAGGATGGGGTGTTTAGTATAGATGCTGATAGTACTGTCGGACTACACGAATTTTCATCCCTATTCTTCCAACATTGTTGGGACATTATTCAGGACGATGTGTACATGATAGTCTTGAATTTCTTTGACGGCGGCCATCTTCCACGGGATTTTGTTGTTGCTACTATACTTTATTCCCTAAAAGGGACGGTGTTTGTAGATGGATCGACTTCAGACCTATTAGTTTATGTACTGTGTTCAATAAACTTATTACTAAGCTGTTGAACACTAGATTGAGTACATTGTTACTATACATTATCTCTCCACAACAGGATGGGTTCACTCCTGGTCGCTTAATTGGGGACAATGTTCTTTTGGTTCAAGAGCTTCTCCATACTTTGGATAATAGAATATGAGGGCGTAATGCTATGCTGAAGCTTGACATGACTAAAGCATATGATCACATGGATTGGAGCTTAATTTATTCTATATTAGAAGCATTTGGATTTGATCGGATCTGGATTGATAGGATTAGGCGGTACATCTCGGAGTGTCATTTTTCTGTTCTCCTAAACGACCACCCATGTGGTTTTTTTTCCTTCCTCACGTGGGCTCAGATAGGGAGATCCTATTTTGCCATCCTTGTTCATCATAGCTGCAGACTACTTCTCACACCTACTCACTCAAAGGTTTCAGGAGTATCACAGTATGTGTTATCGTCATGAATGTATTACTCTTGTCTCATACCTTTCATTTACTGATGATATGATCATATTTGCCAATGGTCAGAAACAGACTATCAGGAGAATTCTAGGTTGTCTAGAGCATTATGAGGAGGCCTCTAGTCAGTTGGTGAATAAGGACAAGAGCAGACTCATACTACCTAAATGGGCATCCATTAGTCAGATCAGACGATTGGAGATTTAGACTAGTTTCCGACAATAGCAGCAACCGTTCACTTATCTGGGAGTTCCCATATTCAATGGGGTCAAGGGGAGGTTCATTTATGATGACTTTTTCCAGAAGGTCAGGAACAAGATCTTAGGTTGGGCTTCATGACTTCTATCATATGGAGGTTGTATTATTTTGTTGAGGTTAGTGCTCTCCTCCATGCCATTACACCTTCTTCAGATCATGGAACCTCCTAAGACTATCCAAAGAAACTAGAGAGTATCTTTGCGCGATTTCTATGGGATTCCAAAGATCAGGCATGTCGCTTACATTGGCGGAGCTGGAAGGAGATTTGTCTCCCTACTAATGAATGTGGTTTAGGCTTCAGGAGATTACATGATGTGTGGTTGTTCCACTCACAGAGATCTCTTTGGGCCCAGTTCTTACAGGGCAAGTATTGTATGAGAACACACCCTTTATTTATAGGTGTAGCTTTCCTACCAAGTCTGTTTGGCAACTCGTACGGTCGGAACGCCAATATTAGGATTCATACCAATTATTATGGAGCTCCATTTTTCCAGTCAATGTCTTATTCTTCTGCTGGAGATTATACCTCATTCCAGTAAATATGGTTATTTAGGGGAGAATTGGATGCCAGATGGCTTCTCACTGTCAGTGTTGTTCTGAGACTGAGACTATCAATCATATTTTCACCGACAGTAGCATCTCCAATCAAGTATGGCAGCATTTTGGAGATATTTTTCAGATAACTATGAGTTCTGGAGAGGGAGTCAGATAGAGATTTCAGATATGGATGTTTTCTGGACATTATGTTTGTTGTGGACACATTCGCATTATCATTCCTCTACTAATATTTTTGTACCTATGGACCGCAAGGAATGATGCGAAGCATAGAGGTATTCGTATTGTTGCCTAATGTATCATTTGGAGGGTTTATCGTATGATCTTTTTTTTTCATATAGGACGTCTGCTTCGAGTGATGCATTGGTCAGGTGATTTGACACTTGCCCCCCATATTTGGTATTTTATGGACCCCCGTCCCCATCCTCCTATTCTATTTTAGTGGCGTACTCTATCAGTCGGATCTGTCAAGATCAATACTGATGGATGCGTCAAATATGGTTTTGCGGGTGGGGGAGGTATCATTAGAGACCACATATGACACTGTATTAAGGCATTCTCAACTTCGTACGGACCTTGTTTGATATTAGAGGGAGAGCTCCGGGCTATTCTTGATAGGATTTTACTAGCTCATGGACTTGGGTTTCCAGCGATTAGGTTAGAGTATGATTCTACAGTAGCTATTCACTGTATCATTAGAAGAGGAGGAAGACCATGGGCTATTCAGGGTATACTCAGACGTATTATAGATATCATATCCTTCTACAGAGATACGGCTTCTCACATTTTAGAGAAGGAAATCAGGTTGCTGATGCTTTTGCTGCAGAAGGTTGGGATCATCGACGATACTAGATATATGGACCACATGACCTACCACGACATATTAGGGCCCTAGTACAAATTGACAGACATGGATTGCCTAGTGTTAGAGTTTATTGTTTCCAATTCTTATTTATGCCTAAATTTGCTTTTGTTCTTATTGTAAAGGAAGTAGTACTTCCTCATTTACTACTTTAATTTTCATCATTTATTTTCTTTATAAGGGAAGTAGTACTTCCTCATTTATTGCTTTCATTATATTCATGTAACCACGGTATTCATCCCTCACAAGTGAGGGTAAATTAATAAAATCTTGGAGATCTCGCCCTCCTTTAACTAAAAAAAAGCTGATATGAGTCAGATGAAATCATTTGCTACTATCCTTCGTGCTCCCCATGAATCTAGAGATCATTGTTTGATTTCTAAATAACCTTACATCCATCATGGTAAGCCTGCTATATTTTTTGAAGAGTCGGATGAGCAATTTTTGACTGAGGCTTTCAGGTTTACACTTGTGGGTAAATTTGTGCATCACAAACCTTTGATGATCCAGGTACGCAAAAATTTAAATGTTTTGAATTTATTGGTGAATATGAAATAGGTCTTATTGATGATGCACACATTATAATTCATATAGCATATGAGGATGATTATTCATGATTATTAGTCTTTAAGTGGACCCCAAGCTTTACTCCACAACATGAGGCTCTTATTTCTCCTATTTGGGTATCTTTTCCTTTACTGCCTTTTCATTGTCATGCCAAGAGCTATAGCTAAAGCTATTAGGCTTCTGCTTCATATTGATGAAGCCATTTCTGACCTTTGATGACCTAATGAGGTGAGGGTATGTATTGAGGTCGATTTGGAATGTAAGCTCCCTAATAGAATATGGATAGAGAGTGAGAAGATGAGAGGATATTGGCAGCCTGTTGTGTATGATAATGTGCTGAATTTTGCTTTCGATTCAAACACTTTCGTCATTTCGATGAGAAATGTCCCCATTCTGCTCCACCATCTATAGCCCCAGGTGTTGATGGCCCGAATCATAGGCCTAATCCAGTTTCGGCCAAGGATAAGAGCAAGGGTAAGGATGTGAAGACTGCAACTCTACAACGATGGACACCTATCAAGAGAAACCATAATAGACAAGTTAGTACTTCAGATGAGATCTTCCAGTCCATTCCTCAGATCGTTCCTTCTATAGCCCCCAGTGGCCATACCACTACTGTTGCTTCATCGTAGACATTTACTACACATACGACTTCCATTTATTCTACTACTTCATCTATCATCAGCACTACTGCTACACAGACTATTACTTTTTTGCCACTAGATAATCTTATTATTATTCCTCACAGGGTTGTTTCTCAGAGTCCACCTATTGTTACATCAGTTAGTCATTCAGGTATTCAGGCTTAGGTCCCCATTAGCTGTGCTTGTTTGACATTTAATTCTACACATTTTGGCCCTCTCTTGATGGATATGCTCGAGAGGCCGCATGACTTCAATTGTTTGGATGTGCCTATTGCACAGTGTCAATAGAATATGGAGGCTCATCTCTTTACAGAGCAGACAAATTCAGGGAATTTTCCTCAGGTTGAAGTTCATCAATAGGGTCCTTTTTCATAGATCTTCTGATGATTTGATAGGTTTGGCTGGTAGGATTGAGGAGGATGGATTTATCTCAGTTAGTCGAAAGAGACGTTCGAAAGTTACTAATACGTCACTATCCAGGATGATGACCAAGAGTCGGTCGCTGGATACCTCTTCACGTACATCCAGATGAGTGCCATCTTCTGGAATGCGAGAGGTGTAGCTAGTGTAGCTACTCGCAGGCACGTGAGAAAATTTATTCAGCTTCATCTGGTTTATATTTTGGTTATTCTAGAGCCTATGGTTTTAGAAAGGAGGTTTGATTTTGTTCGTCGTTATCTGCATTTTGATATTGGGGTTCAAAATGAGTTGAATACGATTTGGGTATTCTAGAATATGGGTACTACCGTTACTGTTATTGATGATCATGTCTAGTTTCTACATGTCAGAGTTGAGGATCCCAGACTTGCACGACCTATTTGCTTGACTTTTGTTCATGCTGCTTATCAGGCCTATGTTAGGAAGGACTTGTGGGAGGGTCTTCACAACATTTCCCTTTCTATGGATGATCTTAGCTTGTTGGGGTGACTTTAATGTCATCACACATTATGGTGAGCATAGTGGTCATAGTCGTTATGATTGTAGTTCTACTGATTTTTCTAATATGATGTTGGCCTATCGCTTAGAGGACGGTAAATTTTTCGGGCCTCAATTTACTTGGACGAATGTCAGGGTCAGTAAAAGATTGGATAGAGTTTTGATTAACTCTTTAGCTATAGACTTTTGTAGATAGCTTACTGTGACTCATCTGAATCATATTTCATCTAATCACTCACCTCTACTTTTAAAGTAGATTTCTAATGATGATTTTGGTCCTAGACCATTTTGATACCTCAATGTTTGGACCAAACATCATGACTTCTCTTCCTTCGTTTCCACTTTATGAAATACTTTCTCTCAACCTCAAAAGTCAATTCTTTTCTCCTTTTATCGACATAGCTCTTCTGACGATCTTAGGTAGTCTTAATTCTTAATCTAATCTTATATGTAGCCTCTACAGTCTTCTCGACCAATTCCGGACTCTACACTCTCTTTTCACCAACTTTATCCCAGTTTAATGGCGAACGACATCGTCGACCATACAAATCCGCATACAGTGCCATGCCAATCATGGCCTAAAAGCTATTGTTGTATACAAGTTCGACTAATGGTAAATGATCTTCCCACTTACCGTCCAGATCTAAGACACAAGCTCTTAACATATCTTCAAGGATTTGGATAGTTCGTTTAGATTATCCGTCAGTCTCAGGATAGTATGCAGTAATAAATGTTAACTTGGTACCCATAGCTCTCTGAAGGCTTTCCAGAACTTTGAATTAAACCTCAAGTCTCTATCTGATACAATAGAAACTGGTACACCATAAAGCTGCATAATCTCTTTGACATAAATTTGTGCAAGTTGTTCCAAGCTATAGGTTGTTCGAACTGGCAAGAAATGAGCGGACTTTGTAAGTCAATCCACAATCACCCAAATCACATCATGACCTCTCATTGATCTAGGAAAACCCATGACAAAATCCATCGCAATCTTTTCCTATTTCCACTCGAGTATGTCCATGGGATTCAACGGCCCTGATAGCCTCTCATGTTCAGCCTTCACCCGTTGGCAAACCATGCATTTTGACACAAACATGGCAATCTTCACCTTCATATTTCTCCACCAAAATGTGTCACGCAAATCTCAATACATTTTTGTTCCACCTGAGTGTGCGGCGTAAGGAGCTAAGTGAGCTTCAGCCATAATCTCATTATTCAAAACTTTATCCTTTGGCACGTATAATCGATATTTAAACATCAAAGCTTTATCTTCGACTATTTCAAATCCTTTCTTCTTCTTAGTTCCCATATCAAACCTGATCTTTTCCAAAAAGGGATCGTCTTTCTGAGCATCTACTATTCTGTCCCTGAAGTGTCATTTCACAATAAAACATGTTAACATCACCATTGTCCTTACTGGTGACGTTAATACTTTAATTCTCAGGTTCTCGAAGTCTCTAATTAAATGGTCTTGTCTTGTACACAGTACTGACAATTGTCCTATGTTCTTTATGCTCAGCGCATCAGCAACTATATTATTAGCCTTACCTGAATGGTACAAAATAGTACACTCATAATCCTTCACTAGTTCTAACCACCGTCGTTGTCTCATATTCAACTCCTTTTAGGTGAAGAAGTATTTGATACTCTTGTGATCAGTGTAGATCTCGCATTTGCTCCCGTATAGATAATGATGCCAAATCTTCAGGGCGTGCACTATCGCTGCTAGTTCAAAATCATGTGTAATATAGTTCTTTTCATATTGCTTCAACTGTCTCGAAGCATAAGTAACCACTTTTCCATGTTGCATCAAAATGCATCCTAAACCAAGCTTGGATGCATCATGTAAATCACAAAACCTTTTGAACCATCGGGGATAGTCACCTTCTGCTCCAATTAAAACAACACCAAACTGCTGAGCATAACCCTTAACTACCAATCTAGCTTTAAGCTTATTAACTGAACCATATGGATTCAGTTTAGTCCTATATACCCATTTCACTCCAATGACTTTCTTGCCTAGTAGTCTATCAACTAGTTCCCAAGTTTTATTTTTCTCAATCATAGTGATCTCTTCCTCCATTGCAACCATCCAGTCAGGAGATTTAGAAGCTTCATCAAAGTTTACAGGTTCAACTATAGCAGCATTACATCTTGCACAAGTGTCTGCAAGAGGTCTCATCTTCACTCTACCACTTTCTATGTCTAAATCACCATCTAATTCTACCTCATCTTCAATGATTCATCATTCTCTGTTTTGAGGAATCAATCCACTTGGTTTCATTTTTTCAACAAAACTAGCTTCCCAACTCCATACGATTTCTTCATCCACCCTAAGATCTCTACTGGAAATTATCCTTTTTGTTTGAGGATTGAACACTTTATATCCTTTGGCATTGCTACAATAACCAACCAATGTTCCAACCTTAGCCTTTTCACTCAATTTATCCCTTTTTGCATCAGGAATATGAGTATAACAAACACTCCCAAATACTTTGAAGTGTGAGATATCTAGTTTGACATCATACCAGGTCTCATATGGAGTCTTCTTCTCCAATGCTTTTGTTGGCAAACAGTTGAGAAGATAGACAGCAGTGTTAACTGCCTCAGCCCAGAACTCCTTAGGTACTTTTTTTCTCAATCAATAAGCATCTAGTCATTTCCATTACAATCCTATGTTTCCTCTCACCAACTCCATTCTATTGAGGAGAATAGGGAATGGTTAACTAATGCTTAACACCTTCAACTTTGCAAAAATTGTCAAATTGTCCACAACTATACTCAATTCCATCAAGTTCTAATTGTCTTTATTTTGCAGCTACTTTCATTCTCCACCATTTTCTTGAAAGTTTGAAACACATCTGCAACTTCTAATTTTGCTTTCAAAAAATAGACCCAACACATTCTAGTTAAGTTATCAATGAAGAGGATTAAATATTTGCTGCCATTCAATGTAGTAACTTTTATTGGACCACAGACATTTAAGTGTACTAACTCAAGTTTATCAACAACCTTCTTAATTGATTCTTAGGAAAAGGCAATCTCGGTTATTTTCCCAGTTGATAGACATCATAGACATAGACACCATCAATGACTTTAGGCAGATTTTCAATAAGATTAAGGTCATACACTTGCCTAAGTAATGTATGGCTAGTATGACCAAATCGTCTATGCCACAAAGAAGTCTTACTTTCTTCAGCTAAACATGCTTGAGTAGTGACATTTTCCCAATCTATAGAGAAGCTACCTCTACCAATTTCAGTGAAAGGGATCGGAAATTTTTTGAGACATGTAGGTTTCTATCGACGTTTTATCAAAGAATTCTCAAAAATTGCGAAACATCTTTGTAACTTAATGGAAAATGAGACTCAGTTTCAATTTTCTAAAAGTATTTGGCTGCTTTTAATACTCTAAAGGAAAATCTGACCTCGGCTCATGTACTTGTTGTACCTAATTAGGATTTGTCATGTGAACTAATGTGTGATGCAAGTGACTACGAAGTTATAGCAATTTTTGGTCAGCGCAGGAGTAAAATATGGCATGTGATTCACTATGCTACCAAGATTCTTTTTGGAGTTCAGTTGAACTACGCTATACTAGAAAATAAGCTTTAGAGGTGGTGTTTGCTTTTGATAAGTTCAAGTCTTTCGTGGGTCGAGAGTTGTAGTGTACATAGATCATTCGGTGTTGAAATACTTACTGAATAATATAAGACGTGATGCCAACACTCATCAAATGTATACTTCTATTGCATGAGTTTTACTTAAAGATGAACGATAAAAAGGGGAATGAAAATCTAGTGGTAGATCATTTATCTCGCATGAAGTCACATATCATATAAATGAAATCAATGAAGTATTCCTAGATGACACACTTCTACAAATTGGGACAATACCTTGGTATGCATATTATGTGAATTATTTACTTAGTTTTGTTATTCAACCAGAATATTGTAGCCATTAGAAGAAGAAATCCTTTAGTGACCTCAAACTCTACTTATAGGATTATCCATTTCTATATAGGTAGGGTCCATATCAACTAGTTCATTGGAAGAATATAAAAAACGTTTAGATCATTGTCATGTTGACCTATGTTTGATTGTAATCTTAAAGTTTTTATTATAACAAAAATGGTAATCTTATTTTCTATCAATTGAATTTGAGTAATTATAGTCATTAAAGCATTCAATGATAAATTGATTAATCATCGTCAAAAGATCAATATCAAAACTATCAAATCGAACTCAAAATAAAGGTCAAAATAGAAGTCATCAAGTCACCCAGCATTCAAGACAATAGCTTGAAAGACAAACATCAAAGAAAAATAAAGATCAAGATGAGAACCTAAGAGCTAAGCTTCAAAGAAATGTCAAAAACTAGTCTTTCTTATATCAAATGTAAAGTACTAACATCTTCATCTTTAGCAATGAACGATGAAAGCTCAAAAATCATTGTGTGCACTAAAAGCTATTTTGATTATCACTTGCATAAAATATTTTGATCAAAGTAAATTGATTTTCTAAATTATGTTTGAACTTAGATCATATTTTTAAAATATCATTTGCCTTGAAATTTTTTTAAAAACTCCTTACAAAAGTCTACATTTGTCAAAATATACAAATCAAATCAAACAGGGTAAAAACGGAAAAACTAGCTAAAGTAGCTGCAATCGATCGGAAGAGGTGAATGTCTGGACCGTCTTCTAACCAGAGGTGGTGGACGTCCTGATTAATTATCTGAAATCCTAGAGAGTTTTGGCGGACATTCGGTTGATCTATGAGGATGTCTGATTGATACAACAATCAGATTTTTGGTTGTTATGATTTCAAATACATAACAGCTATTTTGGTGATTCGGATCCAATGGCGGACATTTGGTTGGTTGTCTGGTTCGATAGTGTTTTAATTTTTGAGCTCTATATATACACTCACTATTTTCATTCTTTAAAAAGTTTTTTAAGAGCATTAAGGGTTATATATATTTTGAGAGAATTCTTTGAGGCTACATTGCACTTATTTCATTTATTTCTTTCATAGCAAAACCTTTGATCGATTCAAACTCTTTTCATCATCTTCATGAAAAAATTTCATCTCTCTTTTTGTACTTAACTTATTTCTAACATTCATAAAAGAGATATTTTGAACAAAAGTTTTGAACTTACATTGCATCTATTTCTTTTATTTTTCTATATCAAAAATTTGATTAATTGAATAAAACTTGCAAAATAATAATATTCATCAAAATTTCTCATCTCTCTTTTGGTACTTAATTTATTACCATTATTCATTAAAAAAGAGAGATATTTTGAGATAATTTCGAACATAAATTGCACTTATTCATCTTTATCTTCTCATTGAAAAAGTTTTGATTGATTGAATTAAACTTTTAATTGTCATATTCATCAAAGTTTTCATCTAACACTTGAGTTATCATTTTT
>CAIGRE010145270.1:1705-12235 GCA_903798275.1 Fraxinus angustifolia subsp. syriaca
TAAAGACTTACAAACGGATAGCCAATGAATTATTTTGGACAGGGATGAAGAAGGATATTCAGAATTTTGTGGGTGCTCGTTCAAGATTTTGGACTGAACTCTTCCGGCTCCATGGTACTCACCTTCGTTGTAGCACACCTTACCACCCACAAACGGATGGGCAAACGGAAATGGTGAATCGTTGTTTGGATACTTATTTACAGTATTTTGCAAACGAACATCCATGTTCTTGGTCAGATTGGATTCCCTGGGCTGAGTTTTGGTATAACACATCTTTTTCACACTTCTACTAAAACCACTCCTTTTAAGATCGTGTATGGCTGGGATCTTCCGTCAGTCATACGCTATGGTACGCAACATACTCCGTTGGCTAACCTTGATCTGCAGTTACAGTAGTGAGATGAGATGATTGGGGTATTGAAGTTACAACTCGAGAAGGCGCAATCCCGGATGAAGAAAGTGGCAGACATGGAAAGAAGAGCAATTCAGTTCCAGGAAAGAAATCTAGTTTACCTTAAACTCCAACCGTACCAACAGAGGTCCTTGGATAAATAAGCAAATGAGAAGTTATTCCCCAGATTCTTTGGTCCCTATTCTATCCTCCAGAAGATAGGGGCGGTAGCTTACAAACTCCAACTCCCAGCTAGGGCAAACATACATCTGGTGTTCCATGTATCTCAATTAAGGTAGGCAGTGGGCTCCACAACTTCCATCCAACCCCTCCCCCCACTTCTCTGTTTGGAATTAGAATGGAGAGTGCAACCTGCTGAGGTGTTGGGGATCAGACCAACAAGTGATTCAATTGATACAGGGGCCGAAGTGCTTATTCAATGGCAGGACCTTCTATCCTTTAAAGCATCTTGGGAACCATTTGAGCTGATCAATTCTTAGTTTCCAGAATTCTACCTTGGGGACAAGGTGCTCGCATTGGCGGTGGTATTGATAAACCTCTCCTACGGTTCACTTATCAAAGGCGCCAAAAGAAAGGGTATAATGGGAATTAAGGGAAAAAGGGGTTGTTAGTTAGCATGATGTCATGTTTGTTAGCAGTAAATAAATAGTGAATAGTAGGATCTAGAAGCCATTCAGCTGAATAGTAAAAAGTTTGAATCTTGAAGAGAGGGGCAGCTCTCGAAACCTGCCTTGCTATATTTCTTTTCATTTTGTTGTTCAAGAAAATAATTTCCTTATTACCCATCTAGTGTGTATTGAATCACCTGCACAGAAGTTCTAATTGCACAATTGTGGAGATTAATCCTTGTATTTCTGCAGATTCTAACATAAATCAGAGTTCAACACACCTTTTCAAGACTATTCTCTCTGGCTTTGATTATAATATCGGCCTCGCAACAAAGCGGTACAGTGAAAGCTTTTGAGGGGAGACTGGCCACTCGGGTGAAACACAGTCCCCTAAAATATTGCTGCTGCCTAACTAATACCACACAATTTTTTCCCTTGACAATTTAACATCTTATTTGCAGGAGCTGAATACTTGACGACATCTGATTCGTCTAAGTAAAATAGCACCAAGATCAAGATGTTAAATTCTATTAAGCCCTGTTTGTCTACCATTTTAGAAAACATCGTTTTCTACATTAAATAATCCCTACCACACATTCACCCAATAAAATATTCTACACACAAACCAATAAAGTTACTTTAAATTTCAATCACACATTCTCCAAAAAATACTATTGATTACATCATTCTTCTCTCAATAATGAGAGACAAACACACCCTAATTAATACTAAAAAGTTGCAATAACTCATTGATAGTGAAGTTAGATTGCCATGAATATGATCACAAATGATAAAACAGTGACCAATAAATAAAAGATTGATACACCCCGACCAACCCACCCCCGAGGTCTTGCGTGGAGAAAATGAACAATAACTTTGGGTAAAGTTCGTGTACCAACTGCATAATCAAATGGTCAAGCGTCGATCACATTATTGCCACATCGACACTTCATTTTGACACTTGAAAATTATTCCTCTAGTTTCGATTAATGAAAGTAAATCGTAAAAATTTAAAGATTTTGATACAAATACTAGATCGCGTATGATTTTGGTAAATGGGATGAAGTTCACGAACCACTTGTATGTAACAAGAATAAATTGACACAAGTATTTTGTAATGAGTTTTGCTACTCTTACCGACCCCTGACCGGTCCCTCACAATAGTGATGGGGCACACGTAAGAGTAGCAAAACTTTTTTGTAATAGCAACTTACAAATGTGAAGGGCTACAAAATTAAGCAAAAAAAAAAAACTACTTTTAAGCGGGGCAAACTTCAATTTAGGATATTTTTTCACCTCTTGAATCCTCATCTCCTATCAATCTCTAAACAAATAATATATGCATCAGTTGGCCAACAAAAGGATCAAACTTCAAAAACCAAATATTAAAATCAAGATTCCTTGCACTCATTCAAAATCAAGAGAAAATACGAAATAATTCACAAATTTCATAAGGATTAATTTTCAATAATTCTATCACAAGTTCCGTCTTCAAGAAATGATTCGCAAGAGCAGAGTATGATTCACTAAGGTTAATTAGCATTTATGAACCTAAAGATAGGGCAGCCTTTGCATCAAGTCTCCATGCAAACCCTCCACACTCCATTCTCCACACATCACATGGCACCGTGAGAGAGGTGGTGGGACTTTTCACCACCCTCAGCCAGCATGTGAAAGAGGGCCAACCCACCGGCAGCGCTACCCCCTTGTTGATCACCAGCCACACCTCCGCCGCCGCATCACCTTGTACCATCTCCTTGTAGGCCAAATTTGTCCACTTCACCCTGTTCAGACCGTCTGATATGAACCCCGGACAAGTGTCGAGATATAGATTCATCATTCTTTCCTCGTCGGTACGCCCTAGTCCGTAAACATCACAATACTCCCACGCGTCGGTTATGCGTTCAACCTTCACCCATGATCCGACCACCGCCGGTGGAAGGTCCTCCATGTCGTGACCGACGCGCTTTTCTTCATTCCCAAAATTTAGCCATAAAGGTGAACTCTGTGGCTCCCTTTTGGAACTTTCCTTCGCATCAGGTGTCTCCGGCAATAGCAGAAGCGTCACCGCCGTGTCGCCTTCGGAATTTGACTCATTGGAGGCTGTTCTACCATTTAACTCACTATCTTCAGATGAAGCCTTCCTTTTTCTCACAGTAAACTTCTTCTTTACACTACTTGCACTATATTTTTCACACAGTCTTCTTCCAATCTCAACTTTAACACTCAGATCGGCGTTTTCCGGGACGGCGGACCTGCTTCCGCAGCCGCTGGAAAACGACCCAGTTGCAGCAGCCGGCTTTGGCGCTATAGGCCGGAATCTCTGCATTATCCGGTCCATTTTCGACATATTATACGCACTCACACTCCCAGCATCATGTCTTGCAATACAGCACCCATTCCCTTCCATTCATTTTCACTCAAATTCTCTCACCAAATTCTTGCACATAGAGGAAAAACACAGGAGGAAGAAGAGTAACCTATGATTTTTATGCAGAAAAAGATGATGGGGAATGTGGGACACGTGTGAAGGGATCCGAACGTGTAAGAGAGGTAATTGGCTGAGGGAGTAGGAAACGTGGCGAAAGGACAAGGAGAAGCAGCATAAAGCGGCGAATAGAAGAAAAGATAAAGTCCGACCACCACCCAGTAACCAATGATATTTTGTATAGTTGCAAGTACTGGATCCAAAAGCGGACACGTAGGTCTCCATGCATACTGTTGAAGTTCTAGAAAGTGGACACGTGGTTGAATAATGTTATAGTTGTGACCAATCCCTTCGTAGTGTAATCCTACTTAAATATTCTTATAATTAATTGAGCTATACAAACAGGTCGCAAAGACAAATTCAAAAATAGAGGTGATTCGTGTCGATCTATGATTGGACAATTTTAAAAAAAAAAACAAAACAAAAACACAGTACTTAATTATTATCTAGCACATCATCATATCCCTCTTATCATTATCTTTGAACATGTCAAAGGAGCATTATTCATATATCGTTATACCTTAGTTTAACTTAAAAATAGATTAAATTTTAATTCACAACGATTAAACAATTGGTAAATGACAAATACATTAAATTTCTAAGTCTTAAATGTATGTTTAACCAATTTAAAATATGATAATTAGGTCAATAAGCAATAGTCAAATCAAATGGGGAAAAAAAATTGGTCCTAAATTGATTGGATCTTAAATTAGTGAACTATATATATATTATTTGCATTCACAAAATCGTGCTTGAATTCGTAACTATAATTTACTGAGAGCGGAATAAATTAAGAGCCCGTTCGTTAGAGATTAAAATTGGATTAAAATTAAAAAGTTAACTGTTATTGTTGACTTTTATTAGACGAGTGAGACCTAATAAATGCTATATTTTCAATTTTAATCCATATCGAACAAGACCTAAATATATACTTTGGATAATAAATTTCAATGACCTTATTATTTCATAAATTTTTAAAAATAAAATTTAGATATAACAAAAATATTTTTGTCTTTGTTTTGGGACTAATTCCTACTGTATTTAAACACATTGCAATAGATGATGTGAGATAATTGTTGATTACAAAGCTGATTATACCATATATTGTAATGTCGCTTCACCTTGTGCTTAGTTCATGGAGATCAATTCCGTGTGTATTTTGGCCTTGAAATTTTTGGATTTCTGAGAAATTCTGACCATAGAAGTCAAGTCTTTCCTCAAATTAGCCTTTGTTTTCATAATTCTCTTAATGGAAAATTACAGCCACGATACCAAATCTTTCAACTTTTTGCAAACTTTGTTCAAACATTTCATTTGTGTCACCGACGGTACCAAACATTTAAACAATTCGCACCCGGAGTCCAAATTGACGGTTTCCGTCGGTTTGACCCCAAAAAATCGTCGGTTGACCTCAAAAATTAAAATTTTAATAATTTTGACCAAATAATATAAGGGTAAAATGGTAAATTTATAATTTTAATATAACAGTAAACAAAATCCACAAAACAAAACACATCCCCTTCTTCAATCTTCCCTAATCCCCCATCCCCTTCTTCAATCTTCCCGAAACCCATCCCTGGCCGATAGCACCATGACCTCATCGTTGGCACCAATTCAAATAATCCTGATAAACCCTCTTCATTTGCTAAGACATTAAAATAATCCGATGGAAATAATGGTGGAGGTATTTCTGTACTGAGATATTGTGCGGAAACAATTTTTCCTCGACTGGATTACTCTGCTGACCATCTTGTTTAGACAATTTTGGCAAAGGATGTTCATGGGGAGACTTGGAAACCCATGCACATTTATAGAGGGACACCAAGGCGCCATCTCTTGACAACATGATGGAGTACTTTTGTGAACCGCAAGAAGCTCATGGCAAGTGATTCAGTTGTGTTTCTAAGGGATGAAAATGGGGATCTTTACATTAGAATCATGCATGCAAATAGAGGAATTGACGGGGGACCGAAAATGCCATCCCTGTGGAATCTGGCAGGTGGCAATTGTGTCTTGCCTTATGGAGGGTTTGTTGCCACTAATCCAGCCATGGGTCTTCATCAATTGGAATAGAATTTGTTTTCTATGTTTTGTGCAAATTTGTGATTTTTCATAGGTGGTTTATTAGTCCGATGGTAGAAAGTTAAAACCTAAGGAAGCTGAGATTTGGAATCTAAGGATGAAATTACTAGAAAGTTGAAGAAGAAAAAGAGACCGAAGAGGATAACAAATTAAAGTCCAGTTCGAAAAAATTGAGTAGCGATTCATCAAAGAGTGAATCTGAATCGGAGCCTGAGGATTTTGAATCTGGATCAGATGACTCGTTGCTGAGGAAGAAGAGGAAGAGAAGAAAGTTGAGTTTCAAGTGACGCGGGGTGGGGTGGAGTGGAGTGGAGTGGAGTGGGGGTGGGGATGGTTTGTGAAGAAGGTGAATAGTGTTAACTTTTTTATTTTCCTTTTTATGTTAAAATCATGAAATTACTATTTTGCCCTTTTTTGATTTTGGTAGCGTGAGTGGCACAAATGAAAGGTTTGCGCAAAGTCTGCAAAAAGTTAAAATGTTTGACACTGTGATTGCAATTTTCCCTTCTCTTAATGGAAACCAGTTGCATGTAAAATCTTCCTTTTAGGTGCCATTTTAGACCACATACTCTTCGCAATATTCTAAAATACTCAGGGTCCGTTTGATTGCAAATGTGAAATT
Source organism: Fraxinus angustifolia subsp. syriaca (assembly GCA_903798275.1). NCBI lineage: Eukaryota > Viridiplantae > Streptophyta > Magnoliopsida > Lamiales > Oleaceae > Fraxinus > Fraxinus angustifolia. The sequence goes on from CAIGRE010145270.1 coordinate 7,918, forward strand.
TGGATGGAAAAAAAATGAATTACACGGAATTGAATTGCCTAGAATTTGTTTTACTGAGAATTGTAATTAATTGTATTTGATTAGTATAATTTTTTACCTTAAAAATATTGAAAGTTTGGTATCTGTTTGGCTTCGTTTTTCATGAAAATTATCCATTAAAGTAATAATTTTTTTACCATCGAGTCAAGAATTTCTTCCAAATGCAAATAATAAAATAAAAAATAACATACCAAATATTATTCGTTGACTTTATTTTGCATGAAAATTGTCAATAAAAGTAATAAATTTTTTTATCATTGTATCTAGAAAACAGGCGCATGAAAGGTAGAGGTGGAAAACGAATTCTGAGGGAAATTTTTCCTATCAAACACTACAAAAGTGAAAATGAAAAAATTTCCATGAAAAATGTTGTGTATCAAACGGGCCTTACAGAGGTATTAGGTACTTCTAACAGAGGTATTAGGTACTTCTAAGCGTTACCGAACTTGATAGTTATGAATACATGCTGCTTTTGATGTTATATGGATGCAAGGAGTAGCAACAGAGAAATTTTTTTATTTTATAATTCAAAATCTTAAACAAGAAATAGAAAGGCAGCGTATACCATTTATTATTGGTAATAGAAGTAGTACTCACAATACAGACATGGTGCCAGAATTTGAATAGAACACGTAACAAAGAGCCTAATAAAAAGTACTACTGATTCTCATGTCTTACAAAGATTTACTCGGATCAGAAGAATGTTGGCCCTTGAGTACGAAGACAGATTGGAACTAGGAGCTTAACTGCAAGACACACCGGTCGATCAAAATGGAAGGTTTAGAGCCTAGAGGATGATCCCTTGGTGTAGTGGATGACAATATGATTATAGGCATCAAGGGTCAGAAAATCATCTAAAATTGGTGTAGTGCATTGTCTGGAAAAAATCTTGCAAGCCTCCTTGTACATTCCTTTCTTAAATTTCTCTTGACCAACTTCTCTCTCAATCCTAATCATTTCCTCTTCAACTACTCGCCCGAAGAGCTCACGAGTCACCTTCACACCCAGGCCATCTCCGTCCAATTCGACTCCATATTTCAACCACTGCCAGTTCTGGACTCGGCTTATTTCAGCTGTGGCTGCATCCTCCATGAGGTTGTAAAGGGGAACGGATCCGGTTCCCGTGAGCCATGCTGCCAAGTACTGGATTCCAACCCTGGTGTTGAGACGGAGGCCTTCCATGGTTCGTACGCCTCTTGGCCTCTGCAGGAGGTCTTCTTCAGTCAAGTTGGCCACATCTTCGCGTTTCGCGGTTTGAATTTGGTTCGTCTTGTTGCCCATGCTGTTGGTGAAGACTTCCATGATGGCCGGGATCAGTCCCGGGTGGGCTGCCCATGTTCCATCATGCCCAGCCCTCACTTCTCTCAATTTGTCCTTCCTTACCAATTCCAAAGCTGCCTCGTTTGCCACTGGGTCGTCTCGGATTGGAATTTGAGCGGCCTGTTCAAGCAAGACAAGTTGGAGCTTCGTTCAATATGAAAATTTAAGAGAATACTTAGACGAAAACTCGTAAAGCTTGTATAACTTAGACGAAAACTAACCATTCCTCCCATGGCATGCACGCCACGCCTATGACAGGTTCTGATGAGCAAATCAGAGTAACTTCTCATGAAGTGCTGAGTCATTCCCACAAGAACTCTATCAGGCAGGAGGCGATCCGGGTGAGCTTGGAAAGTCTTGACGTAGCTGAATATATAATCCCATCTACCACAGTTGAGACCAACAGAATGGTCTCTTAGCTCATACAGAATTTCATCCATTTGAAAAACGGCTGGAAGTGTTTCAATCAAAACGGTGGCTCTAATACTTCCCCTCTCAATTCCAGCCAATTTTTCAGCCCTCTCAAATACATTGTTCCAAATTTTTGCTTCCCTGTTTAAAAAACAAAAAAACAAAAAATAGCTTATCAGTTATCAAGTTGCTCGAGAACAAAGTTTTGAGCCAAAAGCTATTCAATTACAAATCCTTACCTCGAGTGTTCCATTTTCGGGAGATAGAAGAAAGGCCCGAAGCCTTCACCTTGTGTCTGGGGAAACGCTATGCAGTTGTGGAAAAAATAGAGACCGAAGTCCACTAGGCAACCAGCAGCTGGTTCACCATCAATGAAGATGTGAGACTCGGGTAGGTGCCAGCCTCTTGGACGAACAAAAAGCTTAGCCGTCTGATCATTAAGCTTGTAAACCCGGTTTCTAGCTTTGTCGTGGAAGCTTATAGTCCTATTAACAGCATCCTTTAAGTTAACTTGTCCGCGCATTAGGTTCTCCCAGCTTGGTGAGAGAGCATCCTCAAAATCAGCCTATGGAAAATTTAAATTGCAAATATGATTCCATGGCTTTAGAACAATTGATTATTGTGATAAGTGAAATTTAAAGCTAAGCCAAATATACATTAATCAACAAATTTTGTATTCTACTCACCATGAAAACTTTGGCTCCAGAATTGAGCGCATTGATGATCATCTTCCTCTCCACAGGCCCTGTAATTTCCACCCTGCGATCAGCAATCGCCGGTGGCACGGTGGCACAAACCCAGTCCCCTTCCCTTATGTATTTCGTGGCCGGATCAAACCCCGGTAAACCCCCGTTATTGTGTCTAATTTTAGCCTCCTTTCTGCACTCCAAAGCATACTTAATATAGTTCCTGAACTCCCTCTGCAAATCAGCCACAAATTGCAGAGCATCCCTGGTCAAAATTTTTGCAAATTCTGCATCATATTTGCCCCTAATGTCCACTCCCTCAGGCACGTCATATGCCATGCCAGTTTTTCTCTCTGTAGAAGAAGGTTCAAGAAAGGTTTCAAAACCCACCATTTTGTTTAGATTATTGTTCTCTTTCGAAGAAATTTGGAGTATGGATTTGTGATAAAGTAGATAAAATACTTGGAAGAATGAGGAAATATATAAAGGGGGGGTGTGAGTAGTGGATAGCTACAGAAAGTGTTATCGTTATGGTGGAAGAATAGAGAATGCATGGAATTATGTGCGTGGGATGATGCATGGGATTGAATTGTGGATTGGTTTTGAATATTGTACCTACCTCGGGAGGTGCAGTTTGTTAGGATAATGAAGCTATGATTTCATATGCCACGTTTCGCTAAGCTTAAAATTTTAAATTATAAAAAAGGAAATTGTACTATTCCACTTTGACTATAATCAAACTTTAAATTAGGACTAGTTGGATCATTATTTTTTATTATAATTGCATAATCCAAAAAAAAAAATGTTATCATTATCGTGTCTCCCAAAAAAATGGGTCTCACTTCAAATTTTCAACACTAGTGCAAGTTATGTAAATTCAAGTGATTATTTATAATGATTTACATTTATTTATTGGAGAAAGATTTCAATTGTAATAAAATGGTTGTGATCGATTTAGGCCTTGTTTGAGCCACATTTTTGTAGAATGAAAATGAAAAATATAGTCGTTATTGGGCCCCACACAAGAGATCAAAATTCAAAATTGATGGCGTGATGTGATAGACAACGATCATATTTTTCATTTTTTATGGATTGAAAATGAGACACAAACGAGTGCTTACTACTTTTCGAAATTTAAAGACTAACTTGCTATACAAACAATAAATTAAAAACTAATTGATAGGCAATAATATTAATCTCATTACTAATAACGTCGCGTCTTTCTTTAAACATACGAAAAATAAAAAGGAACTAATTTGAATGTCTTTGTGGATCAATGAGTATCGAGTAGTGCAAGATGTGCGTCCTGTGTGAGTCCTTTCTAAGTAAAGATAAATTGGAGTCAAATTACTCGATTCATTGATTATATCATGAATTGGCCCTTATTTGAGACACATTCTTTCAAAACTCATTTTCTACGGCACATTATATTTTACATCACATTAATAAATTTCCTTATTTTTTAATCACATATTTTCCATTATATCACTATTTAAAATACATTATTTCCTCAATAATATTCATTAAAAACCCCCCGATTTGTCTAGCTGAGTCGAGTTAAATTAACATTTAACACATAGATCATGCTTTCCTCTTTAATAGACCAAAATAATTGTTGGGCCAGATAGCCCATTCAAGCTCGATGTGGACGGTGCGTGCGGACCATTAATGGGCCTTGCATCTTTCTACCATTTCAAGTTGAAAATTCAGGTGAACTAAAAAAGTATTGTAACACAACAAAAGTGGGAAGAAATTATTTTCAACAATCGTGTATGTGTATATCTTCAAATCTATTAAGGCTAGGTTTGATAAGGGTGGAATTCCATGGGAAATGGAATTAATTTTCCATTTTCCAACTTTGT
>CAIGRE010145285.1:0-13513 GCA_903798275.1 Fraxinus angustifolia subsp. syriaca
TTAGCCCATGTTTATCTACCATTTTATCAAACATTATTTTCTACAATAAACAATCTACACCACACGTTCACACAATAAAATATTCTACCCACAAACCAATAAAGTTACTTTAAATATCAATCACACATTCTTCAAAAAATATTATTCCTTGCCTCATTCTTCTCCGAGACAAAGCATAAGTCTTGATGAGCGCCTTCACCCACCTAAACATGTCTACAAATACATCGCATTCTTCTAGAACACTACACACTTGGAACCCATTTTCTTACAGAAACAAAATAAGCATGTTTTTCATTCTCCCAAACTAGTGCAATCAGCGTGCGTTGTATCATCATGTGCTGATGAAGACGTCTGCAAACCACATTGTATGCGAATATAAGCAAAAAAGGAAAGGTCAATTAAGACCTTGTTTGATACACATTATTTTCAAAATCTCTCTTTCATTTTCAACCACATTATGCAATAAAATAATATTACACGCAGATAAAGAAAACAATCCTTATCTTTTAACTATATATTCTCCATCAAAATACTATTCTAAAATGCATTATTTTATTTCAAAAAAATGAGGCTCAAACAACTTTAAATAGTTTACCGATAGTTCATGTCCGCATAATCCATCAATCCTTTCATTTTGAATCAAACTAAACCGCTGTACATTTCAAAAGGAGTTTGAAATTGATGCCAGACAATTTAAGGAGTTTTTTTGAAAAGAACGAAACAAAATCTTTCTCCATATACAACACTTGCAGTCAGAAGGCTGGAAAATTTCGGAGATAATCCGAACTTTGATAGTCGAACTAACAAGTAGCATAAATTATTCACACTGGTTAATGCAGATAGACACGTGAATAAAAATATTCAACAATACTTTTTGTACTGTTCAATTTGCAATCTTTACTACCGAAAATGCTATTATACTAATTATTATTTAGGGTTGATTTAAATTTTTTAGGCATATAAACATTTAGGCCCACATTTTTCCAAACTCATTTTCAACCACATATTTCATTATACCTACAACTTTTAACATCTTTTTAAATTTGTTTAGAAAAAAATTTAGTTTTTGTTGCTACGCTAGCAAGTACACGAGGCACGGAAAAAACCAGAAAAACCAATGCTCACCATTTGAACCACACAAGCATACAAGAGAACCACCAAGGTATATGAGAAAATTAAACTAACACACCATCTGAATACAGGCAAAGCAAGGATTCTATGACAACTATAAATAAAAACAAGGATAAACAGCACGATTTGAGTTCAATGGGCAGGGCAGTACGGTACAAAGTCATATATACAACATGAAAAAGGAAACATTTTATAGGATCATATGGATGATAGTGAAGAGAGAGAATTTATACTTAACATGAAGGAGGCAAGATAAAATGGAACAACAAGACGAACCTTGAATAATCAAAACAGAATACAACTGTTACTTCATTGGATATCAGATATGCAGATTCGTTCACTGGCATTATCAAATCACAGTTAAAAAGGAAAAAGCTGTAAATAAAATAATGTCACAACGTTTTACTATGCTCGACTATAAAAGCAATTTCAGTTAAAAATACTAGATTTGAAAATCATATTCGGCAAAAGTTACTTGGAAGCAAGTTTGACATAATTTTAAGCATAACTCAAATGTGCTCAAGTTTGACGTTTCAAAGCAAATGTGATCCTAATATTGGTTACCAATTCATGAATGGTGTGTATGAACGAATCTATCTCCGTAGTCAACAAGGCCTTCATTTCATCATTTTTAGGGAAGTTACTAACTTCCTGCGGTTGTCAAAAAACTCAAACCTTTCAACTCAAGTATGCCAAACTTGCTCAAAAGATGTAAATTTTCCAAGACAACTACATGCTTTTGCAGTCTCATTTAAACATGCTCAAGCATGTATGAGACTACCTTAACTAGACAGATCTTTATCCATACTTGAAAGTCGACTCCACAGGTACTAGACATGAAACAAGTCACAATTTTATGCAGATTGACTCCCAAACTACCTAGCTCGACACTTTTTATTCGTGCTGGACCAAAAAATGCAGTTTTCTATGCCAACCACTTACGATTGCGGTCTCACATAGAAACATGATAAGATATATCACCACTCAAGCATTTACGAGCTTAGCTTAACTCAACAGAGCTTTATCCATACTTGAAAGTTGACTCCGCGGATAATAGTCATGACAAAAGTGACAATTTTAGCTGTTTTGACTCCCAAACTAAACAGGTATGTTAATATGCAGAGATAATGCCTGTAATGAATAGAGTTCAAGCATATCTCAGATGAATCACATTTTTTTCACCAAGCACGTTAATATGCAGAGATAATGCCAGGAAACAAGTACATGCTTTTTTTCACAGATGCAAGAAGCTTGGGAGCAAAACCTAGATTGAGTTGCAAAGTTAAAAATTTACGAGGGAGAAGAAAAGAGTAAATATATGACGCAGCTAAAATGTCAAATGCCTCAACGGTCAGAAATTAACACAAACTGAATCCTTAGTTACGACGTTTCTCCATCCACCCAATAACCAGTAGAATGTACACGAACTTTCTAGAAAAAGGCATAGGAATGATAATAAATGTTAAATCATATTTAGCAAAAATATAATATTAACACAGTCATCATATGAAATTCATGTGTCAACATTGCAGGCCCCACTACACAGTGAACCAATATAGACAACATGAAGCACAAGGATCCACCCCACCACCACCAAATATAATAATATATAATATATTAAATATCGCATCAAGTTAGAATCATTTTTGGTCGATTTTAACCCTACTGTAATTCAATTATTTCAATAATAACTTACTTTTTATTTTTCAATATGTAATATATACTACAAATCCTTATCATGTATGAATTGTGTAATTAATTCTCAATTTTCATTAACATTCACTTTAATCTAGACTCAATGAATCTTGACCGGATGAATCTTGATCTACATGAATCTAGAGTTATTATAGATGAATTTATTTTTATTCATGTATCTAGAAATTTCAATAGGTGCTTAAATCTATGTACCAAATGTAATATAAAAATGTTGCTATGAATCATGGAAGTTGAGTTTTGAGAGTACAGCTTTATTTTCTTAAATTTCTATCCTAAATTTTATAAAATCATATAAGTTGAGTTTGAGAGTACAATTTTCTTCTCTTAAATTTCTATCATAAATTTTATAATTCGTTTGAAACTCATCAAATCTTCCCGACAAATTGGTATCAAATATCACTTTTACAGTACTTATAAAGTATTTCAGAATAACGTGCAATGCAGTAATAAAAAAACAACAATAAATGAACAAAAGAAATAGTGAGCAGAACATGAACAAAGAATATCGAACAGTTAATGACCTCATTGCACAATTCAACCACAAGTGTTCACCTACAAAAATGCACCACAATTATTCACCAGTATTGATTTACCAGCTGCAATCAACATGGAAACAGGATGAACGGGAACTTAAAGGTATCATGTAGATGAGAAAATAAAATTCTTGGGAACAACTCTCAGGCTGCCAACCATACAGAGGTAGAATTAGAACTCTGACAGAATTCAAATACAAAATCTCAACCAAGTAAATAATTATTCATTAGAAACCAAGCGAAAAATACTTCACCTGTATGGAGGTCCAAAATACCGAGTTGCACAAGATCTGCTCAACGAAGTTGACAATTATTCTCATCTATCAATTAACCAGAAAGTCAATTTAGTAACAAAGTTATTTAGGGAAATAACTGTCAAGACCTTCAGGATGTATATAATCATTCCAAAGAATAAAAGGTTACTCTTAACCTGCAAGCATAATTGAAATTGCAACTCACAGCAGACAAACAAATACCAAATGTAAGTATAGGAGACACGACATAGTAAAAGATGGCAAGCACCATCCAAGCAACAAGATGATTCACGTGTACACTTTTATATGCCATGTAAAACTAACATAAACATATTCCCAGCAAAGGGAAGACAAATATTACCAGAAAATTTAGCAGGAAAGTCAGCATAAAGTTGCACTCAAGACACTAGCTCAGGAAATCCTCATTTATCCATTCAGCTGCCAGCAGTAAAGACAGATTACATTAAATAGCTACCAAGAATACATTCATCCGAAACAATAGGTCTAGGACAGAAACAGGAACTCATAACAAGATCATATAACGGAAAATAAAAGTGAAATATTCTAGAGCAGCAAAAAAAATTAATTGCGAGTGCCCTTTTTTGCTCGAAGCGACTCAAGAGCCTTTTCCCTCAACTCAATCTCAAGCTTTTTCTGCACAGATTCTGTTTCCTCCATGTCACTCATATGTGTTTCCTGCCTTCTATAACCTTCATCATGAGAAGCATGATGATCGTGATCTCTCTCAATATCTGAAGATGGACTACCAGCGCCAAGTGACTTCAATTTTAGCTTCTCTGCATGCTTTTCCTTCCTTCTGCGGCGCCGTTCCTCCCGCCGTCGATGCCTCTCCTCCTTTTTCAATTTCTTCTCCTCTTTTTTCCTCCTCTTAGCCTCCTTCCTCTCCTCATAAGAATCGTAGCTAGAATAGTCATCTGATTCCACCTTTTGTCTCTCCGACCTCTTGTGCTTTCGTTTTTCTTTAATTTTAGTTTTATGTCTGTCAGTTTCCTCAGTGTTGAATCCCATGGAACCACTTCGAGCATTCAGCTCCACAGCCAAATTAGGCAAGACTTCAGGTTCTGAATATCGACCACTGCCCTTGGTATCATCCAACAGATGTCTATTATTATCACCAGTTCTGTAATCATCATCAACATATAATCCCTTTCCTTCCTCTCTTAAAATGGTGCTTTTACGAATCACTAATGACTCTTGTTGATCTCTATTTATCATGTGATCCACCCTTTCAGCTAACTTTTCACTGGTTTATTCAAATAAAAACAGAAAATGGAAAAAATTAGATCAGTTATACACAAACTATAGACTACTGAGACAGAATGTACCACAGCAACAGCAAACCTGTTTGGCAGTTGATGAGGATTTCTTGACTTCACATGATCAGCAAAGCGAAACGAATCTTTACGCTGATCATGTGACGGAGAATTTTTCTCTAAGGATCTCTGTCTATGCTTTCCAATCTCCCTAAATAAAAAATAAAACCATGCACAACTCAGAAATATAAAGAGTAAAAAAATACCAAGTTCATGAACTGATGAACTTTTCAAACAAAACCTAGCATACAAGGTTTACCTGTCATCAGCACTTGTTCCAGAACTATCAGGACGAGGTTTAGATCCCATTCCTTTTGGTAAAGGGTTTGGACTCTCAGGAAGAATGATCCTTTCCCTTCTTTGATAAGGACTACGATGGGGACTACTTGACCTATCAAAATAAAATACTTACAAGGTTACACCTCAAGAAAAGTGATATTAAGACCAAAAGGTAGATTTAGATAAAGGTTTGAACCTTCGCCGTTCAATACGCTTTCTTTCCCCAGACACCTCTGAAACAGATGGAGACTTGTGCAAAGGAGGAGACGGATCCAACACTCTTCCACGTGGGTCATTTCGATCCAGCATGTCCCTCTGCGGCGATCTCAAAGAAACAAGTGGCCTACAGTTCACAGTTTGGATTAGACTTTAGCGAGATCAAAGATCAAGTAAACCTGCTTTCCATGCATATTCCCAAGCAGCAGGAATTTTATGCATCAACATTTTACAGTAACTGCAACTAGTAAAGTGTTTGCAGATGGGAATCCAGTTTGAATGGAAATAGAGCAGTAAGTTAAAAGAGTATGGATATGGTCATCTCAAAATCGTACAAAATTCAACAGATATGCAATAGAGATCTTGGCTCTCCAACCTAGTTTCTCTAATTTGAAAGCCCAGTTCTTCCAAGAGATCAAAGAAAAAAGAAAAGATAAAACAGGAGGGGAGAAACAGAATAGTGGCAATATTGAAAATATCGCGATTAACCTCACTAAACAAAGAGCACATTTGGTTCTTGTGTGGCTATTACCAAAATCCACACTAAAGTATTTTCATTTATCTACTACAACATCATGATATTCCATGTTTCCGTGTCCCATAAACAAGAAAAAAAATATGAATCCTTTTCAAACTAGGCAATAAACCTTGCAGACCAGCTGAAAGAAAATTAACTCACATTTCTGCCCTCTTGACTAAAGTTACAAGCTATAGGGCAAGTTCTGTTACAATTCAATGAACTATTTATCATCACTTAAGAATTGTGTGCCGGTGTAAAGGTAGAATATTGAATAAACAAATTAATAATCATGCTATTTGTGGCACCTTGTTTGGAGGTCTGTATTTCAAGCATGTTCCTTTTATTCTACAAAGAAGACACGAGGGCTGTGTTTAGGTGTTATGTGGAAGTATGCCTACAGTCTAAGCACATAATTTCATTGCGTTGACTCTTTAGTGTTCTTTTATGTAGATAATGTCCTGTTCTCTTTTTCATGAACCGTTACACTTTCGTGACATATTTCATTTGCTTAAAAAGGGCTTGTCATCTCAATTGATTTTTTTGTTGTATTCCTAGGCATCTCAATCCAAAAAAGATGTCTGTTCCTTCATTACCATTGCTGCAGATGTGCACTAAAGCATTTAAACTGTAACAGTAACAAAAACACGTGCAAACCATAGCTTGAAACCAAAATAAAATACTAATATCAAAAAATTCTTGAGGATCGAAAGCAGTTAACATGCTCTAAAGTACCTGATTGCATCTCTAGGAGATGGTATAGGTGAATTCTGGCTTTTCAGTGATCGCCTCCTGACTGGTGAAAGGGAACTGGGAGAGGGGGAACTAGATTCTTGCACTGAAGGAGACCTTCGTTTGGCAGGGGTTATAGATCTTCTTCGACTGGGCTCCGGTAACCTGCGCCGAACTGGGGATATAGACTGGCGCCGTTGAGTTGAAGGTGATCGCCGGTGCCGCCTTCTTACAGGAGATGGTGACCTACGACGAGGGGACGACAACCTACGACGAGGGGGAGAGGGTGATCGTCGTCGCATGGGAGACGGTGATCTTCGTGGCATAGGAGACGGTGATCTACGTCTCACACGTGGTGATCTGCGTCGCACAGGTGAACGGGACCTGTATTGCACTGGTGATCTTCGTATTGGTGTCCTTGACCTACGCCACATGGGAGATCTTGATCTACGTCGCAAAGGAGATCGTGATCTGCGACGCAAAGGGGAACGAACTCTATATCGCACAGGAGAAGGAGACCTGTTCCTTGAACGCGACATAGATCTTCTCCTAGAGCGGGTTGACCTATACCTAGGTGGAGGAGAGAGACGAGGCGAATGCCTCCTACTAGGTGTCCCAGACTGTCTTGGTGAAGATCGACGTGGCCTCTCAGAGGAAATGGACCGCCCTCTTGGAGGAGGTGATCCAGATATACTTCTTGATCTTCGTCTTTCACTAAAACGGAAACCACATAAGAAATTACAATCTATCAAAATTATGAGCACTATTTCTGACATCAAATGGAAACCTACTCAGAATAACTTCTAAAATTGGAAAAGGACTAGCTAATTGGCCTGGAAGGTACCCTTCTGTTAAAGGGAGCCAAAAGCTTATTCTTGAGGAGCAAGAAAAAATTAAGTAGAAGAGAACACCTCAGTTTATATTGATCAAAATACCTACCTTGAAGATGGGGAACGGTCAGCTGAATCAGGAGATTGTGGAACCCTGTGCAAATGAAACAAATATTAATCTAAATCATCCAGTCAGCATATTAAAACAGTTCTACAATTAATATTTGTCTACCCAAAAACTTCCCAGGCCCAGTCTGGCGTTACTTACAAGTGTAACCAGCAACTAATCTAACTGAACAGGAAAGATAGAAAACAATACATAAATGAAACAAAAATAAAATAAACAAATGAATGAATGAAAATAAAAATCATAACTGCATAAGAGCAAGAGCAAGCTAAAAGAAATTTGCTAATATCAATAATACTCAGCATGACACTCCAAGCTATAATAAGAGTATACAGTGTAAGTGTGACGTGTGCATATTGCAACGGTTCATTCATAAGATGGGTAGTAAACAAAGAAAAAATAGCAAAATTGCCACTTTTGTATGGCTCCTTAATACGCTTATCCGTTGCATGGAGTTCAAACCGTGGGGAATTACAAGGAAATTGACATTTTTAATTTCAAGGCTCTACATATATTCCGTAACTTTGAAAAGTAAATTTTAATAAATCAATGTATCCCCTTATAATGGCTTAAGCTTTCAGACAAAAAGGTTCTACATGGTATGAGAGCAAGCAATGCTCATAGGTCAAGTTTGCCTCCTATCAAAATTGTGTACATGATAGGCAAAGGCAAAATATGAATAACTTGAGCTTTTACACCAAGTGGCTTAACATATAACATCTAAAATCTCATGATTCCCATTATCTTATTATGTGATTGTTGACTAACATGGTGCTAATAATAAACAATCTTCATCAAATAACAAAGAAAAAGATGGGTAAAAGAAAAGATTAAAAAAAACTCGAAACTAATATATGCAACAAAACATCACTTGAGACAACTTAACAATGGATTCAATACTTCTTGGGAAAAAGCAAATACTTATGGTGGTGAAAGCCTCAAAAGAACTTGTGTTTTCAGTGATGAGGAGATTTAGCACACTTTTCAACATATTTATCTAGCAAGTAAACGATATTTTAGTTCAGAATAATAGCAATTATTGGGTAGGAAAGTCGAGTTTTTGAAACCTACAAGGCTATACCAAAACAAACATCAGTCACCTGTATTAGCGAACAAAAGCAGAAGGATATTTTGTTACTCCTAGGTTATTGGTATATATGAGTAATATATACAATCCAAAGGCATATTTCATTATTACTAGGTTTTTACATGGATTAATTCCAGTCGCAGTAACTATACTTTGATCTGGTGTCAATCAGGTAACTCTACTTCAATTTTTGTTTAGTTGGCTAACTACACTTTAATTATTTGATTTCAAACAAATAATTTCTATGATTCTGTCACTTGGACTAACAAAATCAATGATGTGACATTTAAAAAATGATGGTCCTTATTGATATCACTAAAGTTGTATTTACTTCCCGTTAGTATCTAATGGTTATGTATGATGACCAAAATTTACTAACATTGTGTTTGAGCTACATTACTTTGAAAGAATACATTTTGGAATAGTGGATTTATGGAGAATGTGTGGTTGAAAAAGAAGAAAAAGTTATTGATATGATGAAAAATATTATATTATTGAAAAATGTGTGATTGAAAATAAGTAGAAAAATGAGAATAAAATTTTAATGTGTACCAAATATGGGCTAATAACCACGCCATCAATATTTGTCATTGGAACTCAAAACCTAGTTATTTGATTAAAATCAAATTACCCAATTGAAATAAAAAAAAATTAGTTATCCAATTGGACAAAATTGAAGTACGGTTTCCTAGGGGTGGACAATTTTTCCAAGCTCTTATTCCTTTACTAAATGGCGCATCCCGGTTTTCGATGCATGCCATGAGAGCCGTCGGTTTTCCCAAAATTTACATTGCGCTAGTGCATTGCACCAAGAGATACCAGGTCCTTATATTTTGACATTAAAGTCCACCGAGAATTAACTCACGCCACCTTTCCATACACTTCTACAATTCTTATTCCTTGGCAGCAAAACCCTAATCAGTAATCAAGATTCAAAGAATCAAAATCCACATTCTAAATAATTCTATAAATACTTTACAAATTCATAGCTTTAATACAAACCCCGATAAGAAAAAAATATATATTCCATTCAATCTTTCACAGAAACTCAAATCTCTCATTTTTTTCAGAAGTGATCTGATGTCAAGAATCAAGATCTTCTCGAGTTCACCTTGACATTATTGAAGATAATCAGGTTTAAATTTAAATACCCACGTGTATTTTTTATATATATTGTTGTACGATTTTTTTTAAGAATTAAACTTCGATCGAGGAAATCTGGAGCAATATATAATGTGTAGTAAATCTGGAGCAGTATATATTTGAGCTTGGAGTTGGATTTTTGGTTGTTGCCTTGTCAGGTCTTCATCACTGGATTCAATTATCTGATTTTATTGAACAAGGTTACAATTTATTACTTTATTTTTATCTTGTGTGCAAATTCATTATTAGTTGATGCTGAAACACTATGCTATTTAAATTAATGAAATCTATATTACTGATTAGAAGAGACAACATTTGTATTTTGTAAATATTTAAGTATATAATTATAACTTAGATTATTAAGTGTTAAAGACTAAAGAGACTCTGCAATCTGAATGTTTTTCACAACCATTGTAGTGAGTAGATTACAAGTACAAAGATATAGCTTGATTTGATTAATGAAGTGCTAAAGAGTCTTTATAATTTGGAAAAAATTTGCAACTATTTCTTTTATAAAAGACAATAACAATAGGGGTTGATTTCCATTTTCCAATTTCCAATATAGAATTCTTTTTCAGTTGCATCTTTATAATTGCAAAATGAAGTACACTTTGGATGAAATGAATAACATTAGGACAAACAACTTTAGAAGTTTGAAGATTGTAGCCATGAAAATCATTGATTTCATAATCTAGATTTTCTGTTATTCGTGATGTAGATGAACGCTGAGGTTGTTGAAATAAAAGAAAACTGAATGTGAGATCGGAAGTATGGTCCCATTTTACTAAGATACAAGGGGAAAAAGGAAAAATGTAGTTATTGTGGGAATCTTATGCTTGTGATTCCAATGAGACTGGTACTTCTAGCTTGTGGAAACACTTGCCAAGCATATAAGTGTACCAAATAGATTAAAGACAAAAGGTATTAACTAGATAATTAAAAGACAATGGAGGTGATGGTGGCACTGTAAATATTGGTGCTATAGTGTTAAACAAAGAAGCATGTAGGACGGCAATGGTGAAAATGATTATTGTGGATGAATTGCCATTAGCTTTGTTGATGGTGTTGGGTTTAGAAAATACACAGGATATGCTTGCCCTAAGTTAGATATTCCATCTCATAGAATAGTTGATATGGGCGTGCTAAAACTTTATAATGAGTAGAAAGAATTGTTAAAAGGTAAACTTATTGCTAATAAGCAAGAGGAATGTCTTACCACAGATTGCTGGACATATGGCAAAAATATTAATTACATGGCTATCAAGTCCCATTTTATTGACAAAAATTGGGTGTTACATAAGAGGATATTGAATTTTTCAGTAGTTCCTAACCATAAAGGGAAAACAATTCGAAAACTTATTGAACAAAGTTTGCTTGACTAGAAAATAGAGCATGTATCCACAATTAATATTGTTAATACAAGTGCAAATGATGGGGCTATTATACATGAAAAAGGTATTGAAGAATTGGAAGGTTGATAGGTTGGCATTAGGTGGTTCCTTTATGCATCTAAGGTGTGCACACATTTCGAATAGTAAAAGATGAGTTGAAAGAGTTCAACGTGGCATTAGCAAGTGTAGGAATGCTGTGAAATATTTCCGATCATCCTCTTTGAGATTAGAAAAATTCAAGATTTGTGTAGAAAGAAAGAAATTAGTGCAAAAATTAGCTTACTTGGTGAAATGAAACATACTTGATGTTGGATAATGGGCTTAAGTTTGAGAAAGTATTTGATCAGATGGCAGAAGAATATGGTTTTTATTGCAAATATTTTGATGAGAATGAGAATGGGAAGGGGCCACTACAAGAGATGATTGGGAAAAAGATAAGGAAATTATCAAGTTTTCTGGAAACCTTTCACGAAATCACCTAAAAATTTAGTGTTCAATGTGACTTAACCTTTAAGAAGTTTGTAATATTCAACGAATATTGAAGCAATTTAGTACACACAAGATCTTTTATTAAGTGATATGGCAAAAAACATGGAGTAAGTTCGACAAGTATCAAGGCACTGTTGATAATATGAACAAAATACGAACATTAGCTATTGTGATTGATCTTCGGTACAAGTTGGAAGTAGGTTATTGTATTTATCGCTTTTATGATAGTAGCTTGGTTAAATCGGAAAAAAAAAAAAAAATCAAGAATTTATCATATGAGTTGTATAATCGGTACAAGGGAGGGCATATGTGCATACAATGATGGAGATGGTAGTATTTGTGAATTTAATGACAATTTGGTTGAGGCTCATGCGGATGATAATTAGGATGATTCCAACAATTTTGATTTGGGTATAAAAAAATAAATAGTAGCAACCCTGATTTGTTAGGNTATAAAAAAATAAATAGTAGCAACCCTGATTTGTTAGGAAATGATGAGATTCATAGATACCTAATGGACCCAATTGAAGACTAGTAATCCAAGTTTTGATATTTTGACTTAGTAGAAGTTATATTGTCAAAGATATGCAATTTTGTCTAAGATTGCAAGGGATGTAGTTGCAAAACCTGTCTCTCTTGTTGCTTTGGAGTCGACATATACTACTGAAGGGCGAGTTCTTGATTCATTTAGGAGTTCTTTAACACCTTAAACAATTGAGGTTTTAATTTGTATACAAAATCGGCAATGTTCTACACTTTTGGAAGGCCGACTATCTGGAGTGGGCATTGAAAAGATGGAGTTTCATGAAGAATTTATAAAATTGGAAACCTAAATATCTTATTTTATTTTTGTTTATTAGATTGTAAACTTCTTATTATTTATGCTTCTTTTAATATTGAGATTTATCAATTTTTATTTTCAATATCATCTAGAACTTGTTAAGAAATATAATCACATAAAGGATGTTCAATGACTGTGAAACTTCATTGATGATCTAATTGAAAGCAAAACCATAGTTATATTTTATTTGTAATTTCTTATGCGTAATTTTTTTGTTCATATAATAACATTTAACTTTTATAATGTAAAATTGATGCAAAGGGTGGACCAACTCTTTAAAAGGATTGATGCATATAAGTTTAAGACATTGAAGAGTTCTTAAGTTTAATTTTATTATGATAGATTGTTAATTCTAATACAATTTGGGATTTAGGCATTCAGTTAACTTATTATTTGAATTTAGACTCCATGTTACATTGTGCACTTGCAAATTGGCAATTTGAAAACAAATTTAGAGAGAATTTGAAACTTGAAAGCAGACTTAGTGTTAATTCTTGATTAATGGCGTGCTTTTTTATAGTTGGGGTTCTATGCAGTATATACAAGTTGATGGCTTGTTTATGATAGTAACTTGTATCATTTGGATGTTATTTTTTAAACTACATACTTGGTGTAATTTTAATCATTGGGCAATAAATATAATTTATATATTCTAGTTACTACCTCTCATAAAAAAGCATCAGGAACTATATTAGTGATTTGCTATTGATTGTTTTTTATGTTAGATTACAAGAATGATAATTGATTTGACACTCTATTTTCATAGTTTTCGACTATGTTGCTCGGACTCGGGTGCGGGTGTCGGATACGTGTATATATCTAGGAGTCAGATCCTTCTCGTTTTAAAAATTAAGATACGGGGATACGGTTAAAAAGGATCCGAATTTTGGATA
>CAIGRE010145322.1:0-19515 GCA_903798275.1 Fraxinus angustifolia subsp. syriaca
GGAAAAAATAATTGAAAAACATTCATTAAAATTTAAAAGAATAGACAATCTTGAAATCTGCACCTTTCCAACACGAACAGTATCCATCAAAGAATGATAATCACTGCACATTTCACATTTATCTTCTTCCAAGACAGATACACACTCCTCCATAGCGCTCACTACACGAAAAAGGGCCGCCCTCCGACAACGACAAGTAAAATAAATTTGTCTGGTTGTCCAAGAATTCTAGAGAGAGAAATCAAACATTTGACAGATTTTCTTGTCTGTCCAAAATATATTCTCAATTTATTGTCCCCTCCTCTAATTCTTGAGTGCCCATTTTCAAAATTTTTAGCAGTAGTGTAATGGAGAGTGGTAAGAGAGAAGAAGCAGGGCCAAGTGCTTCAGTGAGAGAGGAGAAAAAACAAGAAAATGAGGAGGGTTTTGATTATGAGGAAGAGGGTTTTGACGTAATCGATCAAGAAAATAAAAGGGCTTTTGAGAATTTTAATCCTGGTCCTCTTCTTCCTCTCAAAGATCAGATTGAAAAGGACAAGGTTTTTATTATTCTTGCCCTTTCTAAAGCTCTAGCCTCTAGGGTTTATCAAGTTTTAAATTTTCTTTTTCTTTTTGCTTTTAGATTTCTCTGTAGAATCTTAGACTTGTTTGAATGTAGTTATCTATGAAAATTGTGATTTTGTCGTGCTTTCGTTGAAAAATTGAATCTTGTGTACTAGTGATGGACGTGCTGAAGATAATAAATAAATAAATGCATCTGTCACCGGAAGTTTATGCTTTTAGAGGAGGTGTTTCAACAACATTTTTTGGAGGTTTGAAGATGAAATTCGATCGTTAAATTGGAGCAACATGTATGAAACTGTAAAATAAATGTAATTCTTGAACAACATTATAGTTCTTGCAGATTATCTCATGACTACCAAGAAATCGGCATCTATACCTAGTTAATTCGCTCACAACACTGAGAATTGAACTCATTTGTTCACATAGAATACGGATTGCTCGTGAGTTCACATTTTCATAAATGATGCCCTGTATAATTTGTGCTTTAACTAATTAGAACTAACCTGGATTTTAACCCTTCTAGTGGTGTCGAAGGGGGTCATATAATTGTATATTCCTATTAATTGAGCATTTATTAATTGGTGTTATTCGGAATAATTGAGATCTTCTCAATACTATCCAACTAATTTTTTATATTGTCCTCAGGAGGATGAGAGCTTAAGAAGATGGAAGGAGAAGCTTCTTGGCTGCCTCGAAAGTGATTTAAATGGTTTGTTTTAAGAATCGCTGCTCCACGATATTGCACCCTTCACTCTATGTATTCATCTTGCTTTTTCAGTAGTAACTGTGTCTAATTTGTTAGGACAAATGGAGCCTGAGGTTAAATTTCAATCAATTGGGATTATATCCTCTGATTTTGGGGAGCTCATTAGTCCCTTACCTATTGCTGATGACCAGAGGAAACGTGTACTTTTTAGTCTCAGAGAGGGCTCTGATTACCGCCTTAAGCTAACATTCACGGTTCTTCACAACATCGTGTCTGGCCTGGCTTACACGAATACAGTTTGGAAGTCTGGACTTCAAGGTTCGGAATGGGCCTTTTTTTTAAACATTATATATGCGTACATTACCTATTGCTTGCATATTTACTTATCAAGAAATTATATATCGGGAATGACTGAAAACAAATTGGATGTACTATGTGTAGCTTTGAAAACCAACTTTTAGTTATTTACTTGATTCTGGTTGCCCAATGACTGATCGCAGTTTAGGAGAAGAATGTTAACGGAAGGGGATAAAAGGATGAAATTATGGGCATTCACATGGCCCATTGGTCACACATTTTGGGACTCTACTTGCTAGTCTTTACATTAATAAGATCTGTTTCGTTAGACATTACAAATCTGAATTCTCATTACTCGCTTCACTTTGAGTTCGAAGTTATATCCCTTGTCAGAGTAGAGTGGAAAATATTATAATAAAGGCACGTTACTTGCTAATCGTTAAAGAGTATTTTCTGTATGAATGGTACAATAAGCTGATGGAGAAGTCTAGTAATATATGGAAAAAGAAGTTGTAACATTTTTTTAGCTCGTTCTCTTTCGAGCCATAAATATACGTAGGTAGGCCGACATTTAGACTACTTTTCAGTTTGCTAATCTATTGCCTTTGATTTTTCTTTGTAGTTGATCAAAGCAAAGGTATGTTGGGCACTTTTGCTCCTCAGCGAGAACCATATGTACACACCTTAGAGGAGGAGACGACTCCATCTGGGGTGCTTGCAAGAGGAATATATATGGCTAAGCTTAAGGTGCGTGCAGTTGCAATGCAACGTGTGTAGCTTTTTTTAGACGAGTAATTTAGTCATTTTGGTTTTGCATCAATTTAATTTACAACACACGAATTGGGCGAATTCTTTAGGGCAATGATATATAACCGTGATCCTAGTGGTAGTGACATTTAACAATCAGATACTATGTGGGGGCACCCTTTTTGCTGAATCGAATGTTTAACAACTCTCTCTAAGGAACTCAACTGGATATCTTCGGCCAATAGAAAAATAGTCTGAATTTGCTGAGGCTGCTTCAATGGCAGTGACACTTCAAAAAAGTCTCAAGTTCTCGACAAATAGACAACCAATTCACGTTATAGCATGTTTTGCTATACTTAGAAGTTACTCTTAACTTTTCTTGGATTCTCAGTACAAAATCTCGCTTTTCTTGTTATTTTTTCTTGAGCTTAGCTGAACATGCCGCTTATGGTTTTATTTTCTGGTATGACTTCGTGCAGTTTGAAGACGATGACAAAAGATGCCATATGGAGCTCGATTATTCCTTTGAGATACGAAAGAGCAGTTAAAATCTAGTCATTGTTTCGTTCATTTGTTGGATCGTTATCTAGCCTTTTATCTTACTGTCGAACAAGAGGAGATTTTTCTTTTTTCATTTTCTCAGTATTATTGTGTTTCTTTTATGTCAGTCGACCTAAGCCATGGTTATTGATCTGGTTTTTGAGATGAACTTCTGTAAATTTCATTGACTTTATACCGTGGGAATACATTGTTCTTAGTTTGTCACAAGAGAGAGCCTTGACCAGATTGGTAGAAAGTCGAAAACGAAGTTCTGAAGTCTATTATTTGTAGTCACGGCTTGGATCATTTTGGTATATGGATTCTCGACCTACATAAAAGATCTTATTGAACTCAACTAAACTCGACTATCTCCGTTAGAGGTTGAGGCTAGTCGAGTAAAGAGAAACAAACTCTATCTTAAATTGAATGATCTCCAAGGTCAAGTTGACCATAGAATGGGATTTGCAACATTGAGTTGGTTATTTCGATAGAATTTTTCAACTTATCACTTGAAAAGTTGAGCAATTTAAGCATTACCATTCACACATATCAACATATTAATTTAAGAAATTAATGTACAAAATAACGTTGTACTTTTTCTAGTATAAACAACCATCTCGGGCTATATTAATCGAGTGGGCTTGGAATTTTTTATGGCCCTTTATTATAATTGAAGCCCATGATAGAATTAATAAGTATAATTCACTCAATCCCCTCAAACTATTAATCAATTGCACCCTACCCCCTTCAAATACTAGTAATCCCAATTAACTCCTTCAAACAATCAAAAACTTATATCGAACACAACAAAGAGGTGGTCTAAGTACATGTTTAAGGAGTCCATGTTGAGGACAAATTTGTCATGTGTCAAAAAATAGAAATAAAAATTTTAAATATAAGAAAATCCTCGACCTCACACAATAATCATATATATACAAGTATTCATAACATCTAATTCTTATATCACATAAAAAGAGAACCTTTAATCATTTAGTTTACAGTTTCAAGAACCTTTATGTTAAATCTCGATAGATATACGAGAGAGGATATAGAACATGTTATGTCAAAATTATTTAAAGAACAATGCTATTACTTTTTAATCTTTCATGTCAGTTTTGTTAACAAAGATCCATTAAGGGTTTTCGATAGTTTATAATTGATTAGTTTCAAAAATAAAATAAAAATAAAAGTAAGATAATTGATATTTGAGGGTTAAAATTTCTATTAGAAATAGTTTAAGGACTACGTTATAATTAAATAGTCATCTTCATTCCCAAATCAATCAAAATTAACCTACCTCTACGTCGGATCTCAAATTACTCACTCTCTGCTTTCAAATATTTCCTATAAGCTTCAAATTTGCTTCAATTTTACCCAAGTCTGGGCCGAAAAGAAACCCTAGTGAACACCAAATTTCTGCTCCTCTCTCACCGCGAGAAGCTTCACCTCTTGGCTCCACCACCCTCAGCCACTGTGCTTCAAATTGTAAGTCCTTGTTATGTTAAAATCAATTTTGTGTTGGGATCCTTGTCAAATTAAACCCTGATTTCATCTTCTTTTTACCTCTTTATCAATATTTTTATAAAATTTTAAATCTGTCTTTATAATTTGGGCATTCGAGTAGAGCGATTGATTCTCTGTGTCTACGATAAAATTAGTTCTGAGTACAACACGAGCAGCACTGAGTACTGCTATACAAGTTAGTTTTGTTCTATGTTTTAGCCTTTCGATGGAATTTATAGGTATTCTCGGAGATTTCTATTTATAATAGTTATGAGCTTGGAATACTAATATACAAGTTTTTTTGTTCTATGTTTTTGCCTTTTTGATGGAAAATATAGGTAATCTTGGAGAGTTCTATTTATAAAATAGAAATGAGCTTGGCATACTGAGCCAAAGTTCCCTTTGTAATTCTGCAGATTTCCCTTAAAAGTTCAAAGTGCAAACTCTAAGTCTCCTACCTTCACTGCAGTTTCTGCTATTCGTGGATTCACCCAATTTGGCTCATTTCAGGTACTTCGCTGTTCACAACTTGTTTGAGTTTAATTCTAGATGAATTTTATGCTGTAAAATAAAAAAAAATTCACCTTCAACATATTGTAGGTCTGCCCCAGGTTTTTAGTATTCTATTTACAAGAAACAATGACTCAGAGGTATCGCAGTGATTCGAGTGACAGGAGCTCAGATTCTGATGAAAAACAAGGAAATAGGTATCGGGATCGGGAAAGTTTGGATGCAGAGAAGGAAAGAGAAAGGAGGAGGAGAAGGCAAAAGGGGCGGGATACAGACAGTGAAAACGAGGTTGAGAGGGAATCGAAAAGAAGAAAGAGATTTGAGGATGAAAAGCATGAAAGGGAGGGAGGGAAGAAAAGGGAGGAGAAGGAGAAGGAGAAGGAGAATTATATAAGTAAGGATAGGTATTTGGGTCGGGATTCCGAAAGAGATGATAGGAGGGGGAAACATGGGCAAGGGGATGACAGCCAGGAGAATGTTTATAGGAGTAGAAAAGATGACAGGGTTAGAGAGAGGAAATCACGGGATTATGAGTGGGATGATGAGGATGATAGAAGTGGCGATAAAAATGGTGAACGGCGAAGGAGTAGGGAGGATAATAGTAATGAAGATGATGATAAGAGAGAGTATAGGAGGAGAGAAGTGGAGGACGGTTACCAAGAAAGGGATCGTAAACAAGATTCACATAGGGATGTGGAGGGTGATAGGAGGGATAGAAGGGGAAGAAGTGGACATAGGAGTGAGGTCAACGATGAGAATGGGAGATATAGGGGTAGGGAGCATCAGCATAATGAGGAAGATTCACGGTTGGATAATAGGAAGGAGCAGCGAAGGAATAGAGAAAGAGAAAGGGAGAGAAAGCACAACAAGGATGGTGATAATGATAGGAGAAGAGAAGAGAGGAATGAGAGTAAAGAGGAGGATAGGAATTTGAGTAAGAAACAGGGAGATGTGAAGGCACACGAGGATATAAATGTGCAAAAGCCTGAGGTTAATTCGGCTACTGGCATGCCTATGAATTTGGGAAGGAGTGGGGGAGTTTATATTCCGCCATTTAAATTGGCCAGAATGTTGAAGGAAATTGATGATAAGAGCAGTGTTGATTATCAGAGAATGACATGGGATGCATTGAGAAAGAGTATTAATGGGTTGGTGAACAAGGTGAATGCAATCAACATCAAAAATATTATTCCAGAGTTGTTTGCTGAGAATCTGATACGTGGGAGGGGTCTGTTTTGTCGGTCGTGTATGAAGTCACAAATGGCTTCTCCAGGTTTCACGGATGTCTTTGCCGCTTTGGTTGCTGTAGTCAATACCAAGTTCCCTGAAGTTGGTGACCTTTTATTGAGGAGAATTACTTTGCAGTATCAGAGGGCTTACAAGAGGAATGATAAAGTTTGTACATTAGCTTTCTTTTACTATATTCATTACTTGTTTTCTAGTCTTTTAGCAATGTTTTGTTATCTGTTGTTTACTACTGGTTGATGCTGATACATTTTCACAGCCACAATTACTTGCTGCGGTCAAATTTATTGCCCACCTGGTGAATCAGCAAATAGTTCATGAACTGATTGCTCTTGAGCTGCTCACATCTCTGCTGGAGAAACCTACAGATGATAGTGTTGAAGTGGCAGTTGGCTTTGTCACCGAATGCGGATCCATGCTTCAGGACCTAAGCCCCCGAGGATTGCATGGTGAGTACATATGCTTCTCAGTTGTTCTATGCAATAATCTCTCCAGCTTTGACACTTTTTGAGTTTTTTCCTTAACAGGTATTTTTGAGCGATTTCGTGGGATTCTTCATGAAGGAGAAATAGATAAAAGGGTTCAATTCTTAATTGAAGGTCTTTTTGCATTACGGAAAGCAAAGTTTCAAGTGAGCTTTCATTCACATTGATATAGCTTGGAGTCGCAGTATCTTTATTCTAATTTACTTGAAATAATGTTAGATTTGATATTTCACACAATATAATGCTTTCTGAATGCACCATATGCAGGGATACCCAGCTGTTCGTCCAGAATTGGATCTGGTGGAGCAGGAAGACCAATTAACACACGAAGTTTCCCTTTTAGACGAGATAGATCCTGAGATTGCTTTAGGTATATTTTCACAATGCTGGCTCTTATTAGATGCTGCTGCCTTTCAAATTCGTGTATGGGAAACTTACATATTTTATGCTCCTCTATTCAGATGTTTTCAAGCCAGATCCCCTGTTCCTAGAAAATGAAAAGAAATATGAAGAACTCAAGAAGCAAATACTAGGTGAAGAATCTGAGGATGAAGCAGATTCAGAAGGAGAATCGGAAGATGAAGATGATGATGATGATGATGAAACTGACGAAGAGGATGAAGAACAGATGAAAATAAAGGATGAGACAGAGACAAATTTGGTCAATCTTAGAAGAACTATCTACTTGACAATTATGTCTAGTGTAGATTTTGAAGAAGCAGGACATAAACTGCTAAAAATCAAACTAGAGCCTGGGCAGGAGGTTGGTATTATGATCTCATTTGGTACTCTTCTTGGGATAAATTATTTAAGTCTTACTATCTATTGATTTGTTGAAGAATTGTATTATATGTTTGAAGCACCTAAGTGTAGGGGCATGTTCACATTGTTTCTTGCCATTTCTATCAGAGATAATGTGGACTATTATAGAGAAGAACCACTTCTTGTTAAAAACTATAGAAACCTCCCCCTAAGTTTGTTTTTCAAAACAATTCCCCCTTTTTACTCAAAACAATTTTTTTTCTTCTTATTTTACCCTTCTATATATTTAAAATTATTATAGGACTTATTTAAACTATATTCCTTTTACTCTTTTTTCTCATTTCTTGAAAGAAATATTGTTATAAATTAACCAGTTTGGTTTATTTACTATATACGATGTAATTGTTCTTCAATTTTAATCGTTTTTAGTATTTATACATTTCTGATATGTTAAATGTACAATTAAATTTTTCTTATTGATTCCCCCCCAAAAAATAAAAAAATTCTATTATCGTAATTACAAAAACAGACTCTTTAAGTTTGGATTATTTTTCTTTTCCTTTTTCTAGTCAACCCTTTCTTTTCTTTTTTTCTTTTAAATGAAAAAGTTAAATTTTAAAAAAATATAGTTTCCTTATCTGAATTAAAATAAGAAAAAAATATTGTTTCGGATTTAATATAAAGACAACAGTATACTAGGAAAGTTATATTTTTGCCTAGAGCGGAGGTCTCAACAGTTTTTGAAACGACACGGTGTCTCTATAATAGTTAGATACCTTGGGGGTGGCGGGTCTTTGATATTATCTCTTTCTATTAGTATTTTGTATGATGAGTGAATCAATGTTTCTTTTTTTAATCCAGGATACTATCGTAGTGAGCATCAGAAGTTCCCAAATATGGGTCCAGGTCTAGGTTAGGTGGACATGGATTCACATAAATCACCACACAGTTAAATGATTTACCTTGCCTTGTATGATTTTTTTCAAAACAATGCATTTTGGTCAATTTTACAGATATTTGGTTGCAGCCTAAGAATAATTAATCTTGGAGTGGCATTTCTTCTCTTGTACATCTTAAATTGTCCCTGCTATTGAATGGTTGAACAAGGTTTCAAGTGTATCTTTTTCTTTTTTCTTTTTTTTTTTTTAAATTTTGATCAAGTGTAAATTGCGCCTTTGTGATATTTCTTAAATTGTTTAGTATTTAATTATGGAGTCATTTTCTGATTGGTGCCAATTAATTTTTGACATTGCATTGATTATTTTCTGGATATAACTCTGTTTGTGCTTGCTTTAATCTGTACAGATGGAATTGTGCATTATGTTGTTGGAGTGTTGCAGTCAGGAGAGGACTTACCTCCGGTACTATGGACTTCTCGGGCAGCGCTTTTGTATGATCAACAAAGTTCATCAAGAGAACTTTGAGAAGTGTTTTGTTCAACAGTATTCCATGATTCACCGATTGGAGACTAATAAACTACGGAACGTGGCAAAGTTTTTTGCCCATTTACTTGGCACAGATGCATTGCCTTGGCATGTTTTGGCCTATATACGGCTAACTGAAGAAGATACAACCTCATCTTCCCGCATTTTTATTAAAATTCTCTTCCAGGTACTGATTAGCATTTTCTGAATGTATTAGTCTTATTTATGTTTCCCGAATCTGTCTTCCGTTTTACTTTATGGACTGTATGCCATTCTAAATGCTGTCTATATTTCTTAATGCTTTCCCCATCCAGCAGGCTTCTGATTTTTTCTGTTTATTGGCCAAGTTTAAAAATGAAGTTCATTGTTTTGACAGCTATGTAAGAGTTACTACCAAAAAAGTAGCCTTTTCACTTAGAAAGGAAAAAAAAAAAAAGTAAATTAAAGAAGAAGTTACTTGGAAGTAGCTCTTACATCTTTTTTAAGCATGGCCAAACATGCTCTCTATTAGGTGGATTGTATCGAAACAGAGCATTTACTGGCTATTCACTTAATTTTTATGTATGCATCTCTTTATTATTGTGGTTTTAGGTCCCTTTTACTCATTCCTCTATTGAGATGTTGCTAAACTTGAACGATGAATGGTTTCTGTTGCAGGAATTGTCTGAACACCTTGGAATCCGATTACTCAACGAGCGTCTTAGCGATCCTACCATGCAAGACTCTTTCGAATCTGTTTTCCCAAAAGACAATCCGAAAAACACGAGGTTTGCCATCAACTTCTTTACATCCATCGGTCTTGGTGGAATCACAGAAAACCTGAGGGAATATCTCAAGAATATGCCTCGCCTTATTATGCAACAACAGAAACCAGTCTCTGAGTCAGACGATGAGTCGGGTAGTTCTAGTTCTGACTCTGATGCATCTGGATCCGAGTCTAAATCAGGATCATCTAGCTCCGATTCAAGTGACAGTGAAAGTGAGACTGACAGTGATGATAAGCGGAGAAAGAAGAAGAGAAGAAATTAAACGATGATCATCTAGTTTTTTTTCCTGGTTTGTTATCTTCGATTTTGATTTGAATTAGGGGTCTATTTTGTTTAAACAAAAGAGTTCAAATAGGATCCTAACCCTATTTGGACTCGAACAAATTGCAATAAATTCAACTGTTTTGATCATCGTGTGTATCGTGATTTTAGAGTACTGCATTGAAATTGAAGAACACAAGTCGTCGTGATTTATAGAAGAAATCAAAGGAGGAGCATTGATGGAGAACGATGAATCTTGGGTGCAATCAATAATGAAGGCGATCGTGTTTGCATTCATGGGGGTGTGGTTCTATGTACGGTCGAGAGTAGCAACACGAGTCGAGGTCATGGGAAGAAATTACACGGAGTTGAATTGGCTTCGCATGTGATCATCGATGTACTTTTGATAGCAAGTGCGATGTCTTTGCTGTTTATGTCAGTAGTGTATTCTATAAATGCACACCTAGAAATTAAATCAAGACGACTAATATTGGAAGAAGAACGCCCATTATTGGTGTAGTTTCGGCTGTTTAATTTCTGCTTGTTTCATTCGTTGTGTGATTGATAAATAGATCGAACAAGGTCTCTTAATTATTTGAAGTTCTCGAGTTAACGTTAATTCTGGTAATTAGAATATTGGTTATGCTATATGTACATTACAACCTACAAATTTGTATACATGCGACGACCTTTCAATCAAATAAACTGTAATATATATTAAAATAATTACGTAACTTTCATTTTGTTGCGACTTAGCCCTCGTTTGATACTCTTTAATTTCTCTTTCCCTTTCTCATTCTCATTTCAACTACACATTTTTCNAACTACACATTCTTCAAATAAAATAATATTACATACAAATCAAAAACTTTTCATCACTTTTTCACCACACATTCTCACATCAATCACTATTCTAAAATTTCTACTTACTTAAAAATAGGTTTCAAACAGGGGCTTAGTCATTATTTCAATCCCTTCAATTTTACAACAGGAAAGTCACAATTTTCCTTCACCATTCTTATACATCTATTTCACACTAGTTAAAATTTTAATAAAATTATTTTATTCATCTACGTTATATTTCAATATTATTTTTATTAAATTCATTCATTTAAATTCTATATACTCTGTCAATCAAAGTAATATTGACAAAGAAAATCGTGTGTGTTCTCCACGATGTATCCTCTGGTGGCATGAACCCGTGTGCTGATGTGATGGAAAAGTTATTGATGTGATGTAAAATATTATTTTATTGAAAAATGCTTGGTTGAAAATGAATTGAAGAATGAGAATGAAAAATTTAACGTGTAAAGATAATTAATTGGATATTATCACTGGCTAAGGATTAAGAATTGAATTTATTTATTTGTGAAAAAAAGATCATATTTTCTCAACTGTGATCTGTAATTGAAATTTGATTAGGTTCTGAAAATAATGTGAATCTAAAATAAGAGAGAGTGAATAAAAAATAAGATTTTATTTGGTTTTTATTGACCTCATTTTTCGCACCATTAACGTGGATAGACAATCGATAATATCTCTAATTTGAAAGTGTGAAAAACTTTATAATATGAGACAAATATGTTCAAACCCCGACAATATATGAGATAAATTACACGATAATGAACGATCGGTTAAGAGCCAAACTCAAGATCAAGATCACATATCAAACATTAAAAAACTAAAGATTAATTAAAATAGGGAGAATGTATGACTTGCGGTTGATATATTTTGAATCCCCTAATGACACAATGGGAGATAGTTATAGTGTTACTTGTGAAATGGTGTCCATAGGATTGGAGGACACATGGTCTTATCTTCTTAACCGAAACATCTTATCTGAAGTATCAATTTTAACTCAACTAGCTTGTGACGCATTAAATGTCCCCAAAAAGGGGTAACAAGCATATAACTTATACTGAAAAGATTTTGACCTTTTTACTTATTACAAAAATCCAATTAATTATTCCAATTGATTTCATAAATTCAAAATTTTCAAACGTAGATCGTCACCCGTTTTAATTGTGTTTCGTATTCTATTTCAACGAGTCTTGCCACTTCGGTAAAAGGAAATTCGACAGGTCCATTCCATGAACCGCTTCGGAGTTAGTGGATCCTGATAGATCATATGCGCTCCACGTGGAATGTCACATGGTTTCGACAAAAGGGCCTCGATGGGTCTGCTGAGCCATGTGGGAGCGTAGGTGGTGAAGCGTAACAATAGCCTTCAAATCCATGTATAACCACCGTCAGGTATGAATAATCACTGTGAGCCCTGTAAAAATAGTGATTAAATTTAAAGTTTTAGGTTCGACGAAGCTTTTTATAATAATAATAATAATAACAACAAAAATTAGTAAAATATATGACTGAAAAATTAATAAATAATTTTTGTAATTATGGGCGTGTTCGGTAGGAATTAAAATCGGATTAAAATTGAAAAATTAGCCGTTATTATTGACTTTTATTAAGTGAGTGAGAGACCTAATAACGATTATATTTTCAAATTTAATTGAATTTTAAACTGTACCGAAGATGCCCTATTTAAACATTATCAAACAAACACTTTAAAAAATAAACTATACGTCCTTGTTTTGAGCCATATTCTCATTTTCATTCTCGTTTCTACTCATATTCAACCACACATTCTTCAATAAAATAATATTTTTCACTACATCAATAAAGTTTTATTCTTTTTAAACCACATAATCTCTACCCCATCACGAAAATAAAAATGCACTCTCGAAAAAAAAAAGTGCATTAAAACCAAACGCAAAAACCAATCTCCTCTCACTCAGAAGTCAACTTCTTCTCTTGCACCTTTCATCCCCTCTCCCTCAACTTTGGACCGCCGCCGCCTCCTTCCACTGCCACCGGCCGCCGTTCCCCCTTATCTTCTTCCCATCTCCGGTGAGTCCCCGTTGGTTCCGTTATGTTCTAACCTTGACTGTGGGGATGTGAGGCTGTTTCCCTCCTTTTCCTGCAGGTCTCCCTTTTACAATTTCTTTTTGTTATTTAATAAAAGATAAATTAGTAAATTGTAATTACACATCGCAAGTTTTGTCTTCCGTTTTCTGCATTTATCTTCTTCAATATATCAAGCTACGAGAATGCATTTTTGTCACATTTGGTGGGAAGGACTAGATAGTACTGGACAATGTTGAAAGAAGAAAAAGAAGCTAAAATTTTGTTAATTATATTGTGCAGTTTTCTCTAATATTTTAATCATTAATGGAAGAAGAATTCTTGTAGTCTTAAAGTTGTTGCACTCCAAATGTGAACTGAGCACCCAACATATTGGATTTCTGCAACTTCTAAATGTTGGGGCTTAGCTAGGGATGTATTTTGAGATTAAGTCAGTTTGAATTGACTTTTGGAAATGCCAAAAGTATTTATATCGACATTGACAATTAATTTAAATCGTCTTGTTACCAGTTAGTTCATTGCCTGCAATCTCGCCAGACTTAACTTACTCTACTCTAAGTGACTGACAATGGCGGCTTCTCTCCAACTTAATTTCAAACCCGTATTCCTCACCAAATCCTCCACCAGTCATGCCTCGAAATTTGCTACAATCCGCTGCTTCGCCTCTCCACCATCCAAAAGCTACACTATCACTCTCCTCCCGGGTGATGGCATTGGCCCTGAAGTCATCTCTGTTGCCAAGAAAGCTCTTCAGCTCGTTGCCTCCCTTGAAAGTAAGAATCTAAATAAAAAACTAATAGTCTTTCTTTTTTCTCCCTCATTCAACCAATAAATTTATATAACTGGTATTATGATATTGATCTTAGGGATTAAAGTTAAGTTCAATGAAATGCCAATGGGTGGTGCCGCCTTGGATTTGACTGGTGTGCCATTGCCGGAAGAGACCCTTTTGTCTGCAAAGCAATCTGATGCCGTTCTTCTTGGAGCCATTGGAGGGTAGCCATAGTAATTATAACAATAATATCATGTTTGAACTTTACTTTTCTGTTTCATTATGCATTTCTTGTATTATTTTTTTATTTTTAATTTGTGGATTTTATGAGAAGGTATAAATGGGATAATAATGAGAAGCATTTGAAGCCAGAAACAGGGTTGCTTCAGCTTCGGGAAGGTCTTAAGGTATTTGCTAACTTGAGGCCAGCCACTGTTTTACCTCAGGTAAAAGATTTATGTTGAGTTGTTATTTTGTAATTTCAATTCTAAAATTTATGGTATTTTGAAGAACAAGTGTATAATGGGTCATGCATGTATGAATTTTTACTCAAGTTAGGTTAGAGAGCCATGAAGTGTCATCAGTTGAGTGTTGGACTCGGGTCTCTTTGAGCAAGCATGTGATTCATTTAGAAACTATGGCATCTTAATATCATATTTGAAAAAACACATTCATTCTCTAACTAAGGGCCGGTTTGGGCCGGATTTTAATCTGATTTTAATTTAAGTCAAAGTTAAACAATTAATATCAATCACATCTTTCATAGGTTCCACATCTTTGTAACCACACATTTCGAAAACTTCTATCACAATTCACTTAAAATCTGATTTTAATCTACACCAAACACCCTCTAAATAACTATCTAAAAATTCAAGATTCCCAAAAATCCTTTACCATTTACAAAACTATCACAATTCACTTAAAATCTGATTTTAATCTACACCAAACACCCTCTAAATGTTATGTTGACTTTTCTTGGCAAACTTAATGTTTAATGGATCATACTTATTAGTTGTGCTGCAAATCAATCGTTCCTTGAATCCAATTATAGTTTGTTTTAAATTCATTTGAATGGACCTTGAGAGGGTTGTTATATATGTTGCACGGATACTTCTACTTGGATAGCGCGTCTGACGTGTGTCGGATACCGACACTCTTCGAACAATCTATTATTGTCATTTTTCTTTCTTTAACTAAAAGTTATTATTAAATAACAAATAAGTACTTTTATTTAAAATATTTCAACAAAAGAAATTAATATCTACAAGAAAAATTAATAACAAGTATATAACTAAATTTATACTATATAAATAAAGATTTTTAAAGAATTTAATCAACGTATTGATGCCGTGTCATGTTATTAATTTCTATAAAAATTGCGCGTCGACATGTATCCTGTCGGACGCAATTGTCCGTGTCGGTGTATCATTGGACTTGTTATGAATTGAGAGATATGTAGGATCGTTTATATTCATTTGTTGGTTTTCCTATTTTGTAAAAAGTTGGTATGCCAACGTTAGATTGTTAACACTATTTATGTGGGAATCTAAAATAATGTGTAAGAGATAAGTTTTTCCGCAACTCAGTTGTTTTGGAGGTCTTGTAGAAGAGGATTTTTTTTTCTCCCTATTTTCTTTAATTAATTCTTTTGGGTGTATCTACATATTAGATGAACAATTAGTTTTCAAGTAAAGACTGTTGATAAAATCAATGTTCAATTTTCATGAAACTGGAATAATCAAATATGGATTGATGGACTGAATTATTCATATCTGATTTCTTTTTGTTGTCTCTGTAGATTTGTGCAATCAGTGTTGCTGCATATGATTAATTAGTTAAAACTTGCTCAGTTTGCTATTTGCTCTTTTTTTTAACTTCTTTTTCGTTTATATACTATTCAGTGCTCTCCAATCCATCCACCTCACAAAACATGCCAATATATGTGAACGCCTAGCAATGTTACTGATGGAGGATGGAATATAAATTAGGATGATAGGATTTAAATATAGAGTTTGAATTAAACTATGCTTTTGTTTGGGCTCCATTAAAAATGCATTTTTTGAATAGTAATATTTTGGAGTATGTAGTTAAAAAATAAGGAAAAGTTTTGGGTTTACTTGTAATATTATTTTATTGAAGAACATGTAGTTGAAAATAAGAAAAAGAAAAATATATTTTTGGAGAATGGAGCCCAAACAGGGGCTCTATCTTCTCTAGTTTTGTTTAACTGGGGATTTTATATTTTGATAATTTGATTCAGATGATCCCTTAAAGTTAAGTTTTTACACTATAGAAGGGGGAACTACGGCTTCCATTTATTCAGACTATTGATTATTGATATTGAATAACATACTTCCCTCCTACTAAATTCCTCCTCTTCTCAAATTTTCTGTTTGTTTCTATCTCTTCTCTTTCTCTTTTTCACTCTTCCATTCTCTATTATTTTCTTTCTAACGAGTTCTTCACCAGTAATATTTCCCGAGTCTATCTTACATCCCATCTCATAAGTACCAGTGTACTACTTTGTTTTATAATGTCATCTTCCTGCTCAAAGTTTATCCCTATAGCAGAAATCGTCTCCACAGAAAGAACAAATTTTAATACCCAACATGAGCTTGTAGCCGTGACCCTGGCTGGCAATAAATACCGAGTAGGATACACCTTTGAAGCTCTTTATACAATCACATCAGAACTAAATTTCTGTAAATAAGTTGCCGAGGGGAGTGACAAATGTTAAATTATATTAGCTTTTTTTTTTTTTTGGTCTGCCAACACTATCGACTAGGGTCTTCACTGATTTGTGCAGTTACTGGCAAAATATGTTTTGAAACCATTCTTTGAAATCCTAGTCTCCTACTCATGTCAACGTATCTGGTTTACCGTAGAGAAAATATTCTTCTGGTCAACGTATCTGGATGTCAATTGAAAAATTATCTGGTCGCATAATTTAACTCTTACTAATTGTAAGAAAAAAAAATGAATTGCTTATTATGTGAAAACTTTCTCTTTAATATAAGATGTCGGTGCTAAATTTTGATTTCAATAATCTGCTTTCCAATTGTATTAGTTAGTGGATGCTTCAACTTTAAAAAAAGAAGTTGCTGAAGGTGTGGACCTGATGGTTGTAAGGGAACTGACAGGAGGTTAGTGAGGTCTCGTTAATGTTGTATATATATGTAGTATGTAGTCTTTACTTTTTAACTTTTAGAATTCTTTTTTATGTTCATTTTTATTTTTTCTATGATATCATGTCTCTGTACTAGGTATATATTTTGGCAAACCAAGGGGTTTCAGCACAAATGAAAACGGGGACGAACTTGGGTACAACACAGAGGTCTATGCAGCCCATGAGGTATTCCTACATTCAACTTTCTCCTACTACCAAATTCCTCTGTAACATTCTAATGTTCAATTTTCCTACATCTATTCCAAGCAGTCTGGCCATTGTCTTGACTGTTGAAACAAGAACCTGGACAGTCATCTTTCTTCTTTTTCCTTTTTCTGAAGAATATTATATTCTTGGTCTTCTTGGAATTATGTACTTCCCAAAACTATTTCTCCTCTTCTGATAAACTCTTAAGAGTACTCTAAAACTGCATTCAGCTATATTTATTAAAGATGTCTGTCAATAATTACTTATTAGCACTAAATAAGTTTTCTACTCTTAGCACTAAATATGTTTCTCTCTTTTATATTTTATGTGAAACATAACTGTATCAGATTGATCGCATTGCTCGTGTTGCATTTGAAACTGCTCAGAAACGTCGTGGGAAACTCTGTTCTGTTGATAAAGCAAATGTTTTGGAGGTAATTTACCACAAGACCTTTACTTTTCCTCGTGTTTCCTCTCTACCTCTCTTCCAAGTTCAACATTTTTGGTCTAAAATATTTATGAGATATAAATCATTTAGTTAGTTGCCTATGTTTTATCAAAATGTTTCTAAATCTGAGCAAAATCTCAATTTCTGTTATATTGACAATAATAGAGGCTTGAGGTGATATTAGGAACGCTGCTGAATATCAGTTTTTTAGGCCAAAAATACCAAGTGTTATTCTCACTGCAATCTTTTCTTTTTTTCCATTATACGGACATCATGCACTGCTTGGTTGAAATTGCAGTATTAAAAGTATTTTGAGACTGATGATTATTTTATTATCTTGAGCTGTATATTGTTGCCTTTAACAAATTTTTTTGAAAGTAAATATGCTATTTTGATTAATGACACAGACTCACTTAAAAATTACAGTAAAGAATTCATTAAGCTTCTTTCCGGATCATGAAATTTGTTTCATCCCTTCCTATTTGTATGCTGTCTTGGTTTAAATAGAAAAGTTCGATGACACTCCAGGGACATTTATGTTAATGATTTGGTTGCAGTTTTTAAGGCAATCGAGTCGATAGTAACAAAGTTTTAATGTTCCGTTATTTTTCTGTAATGGCCAGGCCTCCATACTATGGCGGAAAAGAGTTACATCGTTAGCCTCTGAGTATCCTGATGTTGAACTTTCGCACATGTATGTTGACAATGCCGCCATGCAGCTTGTTCGAAATCCAAAACAGGTTTAGTTTGTAGACAGTTTTCTCTATTTTAGGCCTCTAGGCATCAGAATGATCCTAAACTTAGACCTCTTGTTTCTGATATGGCAGTTCGATACAATTGTGACAAACAATATATTTGGTGATATTCTATCGGATGAAGCCTCTATGATTACAGGAAGTATAGGGATGCTTCCGTCTGCTAGTCTAGGTGAATCGGTATGAATGGATTAATAATCTTCAAAATTTCTTTCGAATTACAAATGAAAAGAATTTTCACTTTCCTTATATATTTCATGTTTTAATATTTAATTGTTTAGGGACCTGGATTATTTGAACCGATACATGGTTCGGCTCCTGATATAGCTGGGCAGGTTGATTTGAGCAGTACTGATACCTTTTTTTACTGAATAAGTTATGTACTTCTGAAAAATCTGGGGTGATTTAAATTTTAAAATTTAGGACAAAGCAAACCCTTTGGCAACAATGCTTAGTGCTGCCATGCTTTTGAAGTATGGCCTAGGAGAGGACAAGGCTGCCCTGAGGATCGAGGCTGCCGTTTTGGATACTTTAAATAGAGGGTTCCGTACTGGTGACATACACTCGGCTGGTTTGGTATGTTCGTTTCAAACTACACTTTCTCTTTGATTAATTAAGTTTTCTTTATTTCATCATGGATAGAAATTAATCTTTTAATGGGTTTTTGCATGGGACGAGAAAATGGAGTACTCTTGTAAAGCTTTTCGATTTGAGTTGTATTTTATGCTTGTATTTGTCGTGCTTTGCAACCTCTATACGACGTTAGTCATCTTTCTTCGTCTATATATTCATATTTCACTTAATTTCTCCAGAATCTGGTGGGATGCAAGGAGATGGGTGAACAAGTGTTGAAGTCGATCGATAGTTCGGTCCCTGCTGCCGTATAAAATCTGTAGCAAGGTAATCCCTTTGACCCATTTTCTTTTCCAGCAGCAGTCCAAAGAGCATTTATGAGATCAAGTTTATGCAAATTTTCGAAGTTTTCGAAGAAATTTTTTTGGCTCTAGAATAAAGTATGCAGTGAGTGATGTATCTTATTAGCTAGACTAGGATTTTAAGACGCTAAGATTCATAATTTATTTTGTTGTAACATTGAAATATCAATAAGATGATCGTATTTCAAAATTTGTTTAGCCATTCTTTCCGTCAATATACTTTTGTATTGCATACCGGACATGCTGCTTGTGATTTGAGGTATTCATTTTAGTTACATTTGCATGAAATTGTCTCGTAATCTGGAAAAATCTCTTGCACCATGAATTTTCACTGAAAAAATGTTGAATTTTCGAATCACTTTTTCGGATTTTTCTTGCTTGTGACCATATTGGGTTTAACTTCATGTTTGTTAAGGACAATAGTGTTGGGAAATCGGCGCTAATTTCCCCTTCTGTCTATTACTCACAGGATTTTTTGTTGTTCAGAAGATTATTG
>CAIGRE010145332.1:0-12181 GCA_903798275.1 Fraxinus angustifolia subsp. syriaca
TAGCAAATATTACAACTTGTCAAAGTATATCGTTCAAAATTAGTATTTCGATAACATGTTAACTTTAAAAATTATTTGACAATTGTACATTAATTGAATCTACAAATTGCTTACGTCATCTCAAAATTTATTTTGAGAACTACATCATAGGCATATCGAATAACCCAAACAAATATCGAAAATAGTTAAAGATGCGTTAAACTTGGGTCTTAAAGAAAGACGTTTAACTCACATTTTCTTTTTTAAAAATCCAATTATTTCATTAACGTTTATTATTTTTGAGATACAAATTTCTCGAGGTAATTTTCATCATTTTATTAGGAAATTTTTATAAGGAATATGACATCAAAATTTTTGGAAATTTTACATCTGAAAAAGTTATATCTCACGTAAATTTTTAGATGCAAAATTACATTAGTATGATTTTTTTGACATAAATTTTCGATTGTAATATTTCTCCCAACTTCTTTGCTAGTTTAATTGTGCCCTCTAACTTGAAACTTCTACATCCACCCCTGCCTATACAACATACATTTATTAGCAACTATAGATTTCGAACAATTATACAATCTACCTAATGACAGCATAAGCTTTACATGACAATATTCACTGTACAAGTAAAATCATTACAAATAATATCGAACATAAAACTTGTCATAAGGTAAATGGCTGTGGTTGACTGCATAATAGAGAGATGTCTGTTATTAGTTGTCGAATGAAGTCGCGCATATGATTAAGTACAATCAAGAATTATCAACCGAAGAAGGAATAAGGCGCTTACAGGAAGCTCGTGGAGTTGGTGCAATTCGGATTGCTGAAGCCTTCAGTTCACGTCAGTTTTTCTATTCACCATGTCATGGTAATATAGCAGTACACACATAGGTTGGCCAACAATGCAGAAAAAGCACCAGAACATCATGTTTCCCACCTGGAAAAATAATCAGAAGCAAAGTCAATTTTTGAAGTAAAACCGTGCAGAATAGAAGGTCGAGAATGGGGAACGGAACACGTGGCTAAATTCAAACCACGATATCCAAGCAAGAAATACCATGCGGGCAAAATGAACATATAAAAACATAGGCATACAGTGAAGAAAAATGTACCATCGAATTTTTGAACTTGTTCTGCAAATAATTTGTTATAATAACCAGAGGAACCTGTTCAGAGACGATACCATAGTTCATAGATTATTTAAAATCTCAAAAAGCAGATGTAGTTCAGAACGAAATTACAATTCAACATTTGTCATAAATGATACGAGGACAATAGGGTAAAACAAGAACTCTCAAAATTGTAGTGACCATTATTCGCTCTTATCAAAACTTGTGAAGATAGTCTCATCACTGACGTCAAGAGAGACTAAATTTTGCAAATGCTGGTATTAAATGTCATTACCTGAAACATAATTCCAATGAATGCCCACAACTTGAACATGTGGCATGGAACAGCAATACACAGCTGCAGACAAGCATACGTAAATTGTGTCATCTACAAAAACTAAGGTAGTAGATTTCGTTTACGAAATTCATTAGATCCACAACGAAGCATTTCCAATGAAATGGGAAGAGAAGGAAAAGAAGAAATCATCACATACCTCGTGGAAAATAGCAGATACGAGGAAGGAAACCAAAACCGCACCTCCCTGCAGAACCAGATACCATTGTTGTAAATGAAAGCAATAGAGATTGTAAATAAGGTCAACCCCGCGTGTCAATATTGCATATAGAAATTTGGTAGATGCAGTAATGGCTCAAAGAATCAATTTTGGCACCTTATTATGCATTCCCCCTACAACTGAAAGGATGGATAGGATAGGCTTGGAGTTTTAAGTGAGATAAAATGTGGGTATTTGATGTAAATTTTTACTCTGTCAAAACTAATTGCCACGAATCCCTTGGTAGTAACATCATTTTTTTTTAAGGTTGGGCACTTCCAGAAAGTGTATAACTATTCTCTCGTAAAGGAAATTATTTTGAGCACCCTTTATAGAAAACGAAAAATCCAATTGTGAAAGGGAGTATGTATATGTATATGCCTCCATCAACAGTCACCCATAGGCAAGCAGTATCAATTGTGAACAAAATGTCAATAACCTCAAACATTTGGCAAAAGTTTAATCTCAAAGAAGTATAGTGGTTAGCCTTCTCAAGGCTCCTAATACAAAAATAAGATGGAACGTATTTCCAAAAGCATGATCTTGAGTGGTCTATGTGAAGGCTAGTTTAAAAATGGAACGTATTTTACAGCTTATACCATGCCATCATATCAATTTGGTCAATAAATTATATATCGCACTGCAGTAAATTTAAAAGAATAACAGAAGCAGGTGCAGATTTTGGAAACTGAATTGAACCACAAGGAACTTTGGATAAAAAAGAAAGGAAGATTGACTGACAAGGATGGTTCCATACAAGTTCATTCACCAATAAATCACTACAACATTCACCCCCCTAACCCCCCGAAAAACTGCATGGGAAGTCAATTTACCTTCGGTATCCCGTTCCTTAAGCATGGGAAATATATATGTCGGACCATCCATTTGTGAACTGGCTGTCACCAATAAAATCTCAAAGAATTATGTTGGATGAAAGATAAATTTGTTGCAAAAAAATAAAAATGGAGAACATAAATAGTAACCAAAATGTCATTGTAATTTACTAGTGCTTTAAATAGTGATGACCACTCACTCTATCATCATGGTCAGAATCTACAATCGCCTCCTTTTCCAACCAACACCCCCACCGCACCAACAAAATAAAGAAAACAATAACAAAGAGATCCACTCACCATATTCCACATTCTCCAATACTGATGATGCCACCATAATGAACAATCAATTAAAGAACAGAATCAATAATCAGCCACAAAATGGTTGCAGTGTAAAATGATGTTGAAAATTTATCCAGGCCGTATAAAGCTTACCTCCTCAACTGTTTTTGCATTCCACCAATCTTTGTAGAACTCGCGATCACCAAAGCGGAGAAGTTCGGCAAGTATATTTAGCCTAAATCAGAGCGCTGCATATCAGTATGGATAGAGTAATGCAATTCAAATAAGCCGTGAACTTAGCCCATGTTTGGTACACACTAAAATATTCATTTTCATTATTCTACTCATTTTCAATCACACAATCTTCAATATAATAATATTTTCCATCACATCAATAACTTTTCATTCTTTTTCAANCTCCATCAATCTACTATTCCAGAATACATTTTTCCAAAATAATATGGGTCAAACACACCCTTAGTTTTATTTTCACGGAAAGGTGCCACAAACTAAAACCATCTTAGTTATTTTGCACATAAGAACTACGAAGTTTTATCAAGAATGTATTAACTGTAACTATAAGCTTTTGTCCAGAGCAGACAAATTGGCAACATAAGCTATTTTCGTACTTTTGTTTATCCAGGCCATCATCGAACAAAATGCAAAAAGGCCTAACCACCACCCAAATGCATATCTTTATCTGGTCAACTCATTCTCTAGAGAACCTCTCTGTTTAGATCATGTTGTTTGGTTGCACCGTTTTTTAAAATACTAGATTTATAGAAACTATAAAAAGTTACCACCCTTACTCAAGCCTTGTTGAAATTAACTAGGCAGAGCAGCTCGATTTAAAATTACCATCGTACTCAAATATTTAATGTCATGGCAAATGCATTATTTTTAATTAGTAGCAGCAATTGAATTGTAAAGATCTGATTAAAAAGCAACACGTGTACACAAAGTGGTTGTACAAACAAGTAATTGAAAGAAAAACCAAGTTGCCATCACTGCTCATTCTCTGGCAGTAACAGTGCATTCAGAAAATTTGTTGGAATTAAATTTCTCAATTAGAACGGAAGTCTCTCTCTAAGCAATCATTTTTTCTCTTTGTTTTTTGGATCTTACCACACGTCAGTCTTAACATTTTTTTTTTCCAATAGCTAACACTCGATTTCAACTTTTTGGGTTATTATTACATGGCAAAACATTTGGGACATCCATAATCGGCAAAGATCTTGTTTTCAAGTTGCTTATAAGTGATTTTTGGAGAAAGATTATATAAACAAAATTCCAAAAGCAAACAACAATATTCCAATGTATGGAAATCAACTTTCAAATTACAAGATTCTGAAGCAAACAGAAATGATGGTCATATGTATAGAGCATATTGCTGCTTTGGCAATTTTCACAATGGTGCTAAAAGAAGAGACAAGAAAGTTCCATAAAGCAAAATCCCAAAGATTACAAAGTGGAAAGAAAAGTTTTCTATTAATTTGAGAAAGAAGGAACATACCAAAGATGGAAATAACAATAAAACATACAGAGCCACACGTATAAATTTGGAAGTGAAAGCTTCAAGATCCTCTCTATAGCATACAAAAGGTTTCCTTTCAAAGGATGTTGAGAGTTTTGCACGATAGGGTTGATATACTGCACAATGAAACAAATTACATAAACCAAGTTTTCACTGACATTGCAAACGCCTTGTTAAAATTGACCTCAAAAGTAATAAGGAAATTACCTGTTCTATAATAAATCCCATGAATCCTGTAAATATCACCAACTTAATCAGTTGGCGTACCACCCAACCCTTCCGGATGCAAGCTGTACGGGGATAACTTGGCTGCAAATAACAGTCCTTCAGTAGAGAAATAGCAGAACAAAATCTCCAAAAGTGATGTAATAAAGAAAACAGAGAAAAACAACTGAGTTCAATATCTTGACATCAATTATT
Organism: Fraxinus angustifolia subsp. syriaca; assembly: GCA_903798275.1. NCBI lineage: Eukaryota > Viridiplantae > Streptophyta > Magnoliopsida > Lamiales > Oleaceae > Fraxinus > Fraxinus angustifolia. The sequence goes on from CAIGRE010145332.1 coordinate 4,724, forward strand.
AAGTGCAAAACAGAAAAAAGAATAATTATTTATGTTGTAATATTAGGATAAAAGTTTGTAACTGCAACGATAGCATGTAGGCTCAAAAATGCAAGCACTATCTTAGACCAGTTCTAACATCCTCATTTCTGCCCCCAAAGCATCTTTGTTCACATTTTAGAACAAACCATTCAACATGGAAAACAGAACCCAGGTTAATACTATATACGCTACTTGAAGAAACCATGGCATTAGCTGAAAGCTTTATTTCTTCGTTTTACTTCTTATTTTTGTTTACATATTAAATGTTCGCAAATACTCCTCCATATAAACTTGTTAGCTCATGCAGAAGTATAAGGAGATGTACGCTATCTATGCTAAAACACAATAAACATTTTAAACACAAGAAAGAAGTTTGATTATTACTGGGATTCACGACTTCAAATTCTTAGCGTATATAAAAAAACTAAATGAGGTAGAATTGTGTAAATAATGAATATTATACAATTATAGTACACATGAAGACATGGTTTCAGACATAATTAACTGAACAAATCATGAAATCAAAGTCCTCACATGGTAAACTACAATTAGTACAGAGTCGACACCTATAAGTCAGTAAGATTGGTGCAGTTGCAGATATGACATGCCATGCATACAAAAAGATCCTATGCAACCTTTGACAAAGCAATGTATACTTTTGCATTTGTAAAAGATTTCCGCATTAATAAATTAAAAATTTCAGCTTGATTAACTAAAAGCCAAGTGTGTTTACCTGGTAACATAATGTAGGGGCAACCATGAAGTATACCAAATTCTTAAGGTTCACATCGTCAGTGTAATCCATATTCCAATAACTGGACAAGGTTTCCCCCTGCCCATGGCATCATAATGGAAGTTTGATATGAGATTGAAAAAAATAAAAAAAATAGTGGTATTAACTCCATTGATCAAAGAGATTAGAGAATGACTAGTTATCTATCCCTGAGAGAGAGAGAGCATCACTAAAAAACCAAAAATGCACATAACATGGTTAATTATTCCAAAAATAAAGACCAGAAAATATCGAATATGGAAACATCTCACTCTGAGAAAAAAATAAAGAAAATGTGCAAATCCGCTATAACAAAAGCTGAGTTCACTTCTGTTTCACCAAAAACAACGGCAAAGTGCCATGAAAGATTAAAAGATTCAGCAGAAAGTATATTAAGAGATTTTGAAATTATGGAAATCAGTATTTCACTAGCCAATTTTCTGTCATCGTCCTTTAACTAGTCTTGTCCAAGATATAAAGGCAAAACAATTAGGAAATTACACAGTAGCCAAAGTGAGAGGTGATGAGGGTTCTTTCTACCTTGTCAAGCGACTTTGCAAGTGCTCTCATATCATAATTTGTATGCGCGTAAGACACCAACTTTAACCACACAATGCAAGTGAAGAGCATTAATGTGACACCTGATAGAACAGCAGAATCACACCTGCGCAATTTCAAACTCATAACTATAAAATCACGTTGGAACTATCCAATTATTCCACACTGCTTAAAAATAGTCTCACGACTTACACTTGAAATTATTTATCTTAACGACCTGTTTCCTACCTATTCCAGTCCCCAAAAATGTCATCCTTTGAAGGCACTTTGTTTCAGCAACCTACATTACTAATAACACTCACATGGACCAGAATAAAAGTTTCAAGCCAGTGTGAAGGCAGATGTTCTTGACTACCCAACCCTGAATACATAAGTTCTTTTTCCTACCTAAAGCTTGACTTACAATACAGTACTTTTAGTACTCTCCAGAAAGAGGCATACATCATATGCTATCATACAAATAGCTTTTTAACTTTATATAAGGACGGTGTAGGAAAAAAGAAAAAAGTGCGCGCGCGCACGCGGGGGTAACTATTTTAAAGTAGTAGATGACGAACCTAAGAATGACCATGACTGGATACAAGATTTCCACTGTAGTTATTATAACATGAAGAAAGACAGCAACCTGCAATATAAAAATATAAGTTGAAATTTGAAAAGACAAACCCAGACCTCAAAGCAATTGCCATGCTTAAGATGCATAGTTTGGAACAATCTCAAATCACATGGTAACTGGACATCTTATATCAATAATATGGAGCCAAAGTAGAAAAATAAAGATGTCATAAAGGTGGGGAAGAAAGAAAAATAGGTAAGCCATCAAGAAAACATAACTTGAAACTCAAAAGGCAATATCAGAAATACAAATAAGAAATTAAATGATAATGGCATAGCTTTCAAAGTCTAAAGCGTGACAGCTTAAAATTTTCTTGCACTCGTTGCCATAAAATTTCCAGTTTGTATCATTTGTTGGTTTAGCTAACCATGATAAGTTTATTAAAAGTATTAATGAATTAACTTTTATAATAAATTAGAAAAAAAAAAAAACCCCCATCTCTTAGAAACAGAGAGATGCTAGTGAAAATTTACAATTATTCCTAACGTTGGCAACACGAGGTATGGAACTGCATGCCTTTCAGTCTCTCAAGAAATACATTTATTATCAATCTCGGATTTATATCTATGTAAAGGACGAAATCATATGCTAAAACATTGTGTGGCAAGTGTCATGCAGATTCAATAAGAAAAATAAATGCAAGTAAACATTTCCTTTATTGTAGTCCAATGATATCAGAGTTTTGTGGAGTTGAACCACTTGCAGCATTAACTTTGAGAAAGTAAAATAAGCATTAAAATCCTGAGCCATCATAATGTTAACATGCAATCCAGAATAAACTTGAGGATGAAACAAAGAAGTGCTTCATACTTACACGTTCAGACATATAGCGTCTCACCATCTTTTCAACAAGAAAAGCCGCAAGTGGAAAAATTGGGAGACTCAGACTGCATGGCATAACAAAAAAACAAAATAAAATATTGGCACAACCGCTAATGTGCCAGATAACTTGTTTTCTTTTGCCAGTACTACGATGAGAGGGGGAAAAATCAGGATAAAATACCAGCACATTAGTAGTGGCCAATCCCTCAGTGACTTTGGACTAAACCAAAAGCCTGACCTAATCAACCAGCCATACTGCAAGTAAGCAAACAAGAATGCATCAGAAGAAGTAATAGAATATTTTGTTCCTTAAATTGCAATTATATATTAACATCTAACTGTTCTGAACAACAATAACAGGAACGTATATCTGTCGCTTGTGATATTTTATACAGATTTATGAAGAAAAACTGGAATCGTCTACAAGTAATGCCTGATTATATATACTGCATCAACTACATTTGGATTAACTATCTGCATAACCAAAAGGAGAGAAAATTGTAAGAGGCATACCTTCATTAAATTTTCAATAATAAGTCTGCTGTTCACAGCAACAAGAACCACTATGCAAAGGTTGAGGAGACCTGCGTGACTCTGTCACGAGATGCCAATTAGTCCTGAGTATTACAAAGTTCTATGGAAACTTATTTTCAAGAAATAATTAGTAAAAATTTACAAATGAAAGTTCTAGGCAGATTATCTAGAGCCATGATGACAACACTTAAATCAAGAGCATAGAATCCAGGTATAAATATTTAGTATGGTTTTATACCTCTTACCATTTTCTTGGCCATTTGTTGGCAGATTTTAACAGAAACAAGAGCAAAAAGCATTGCGCAATCATTATTATTCAATCAGTAAATCTGAAAACTAAGATTTACCAAATATATTTCTACCATCAGTTCAAATGCAAGTGTTTGTAATTCATGGGCGTTGAATAAAATCTTGATTGTATGTGCTGGTAATTAATATTTATGGAAATAACTCCCCAATGGTATGCAATCTACTGATGACCCCCACCAAGCAACCATTCAGTGGATTTAAATATCCAGAATATTACTCCCACTACCTGCAAATACCCCCTTATGGTAAGCCAAAAAAAATTGCAATTACTCAAGCAGTGCATTCCATGGACATAAAACCACTAATCATCAGAAAATAGCAATTCCGACCTCATTGCAACCTCATCCCAAAGATTGCAAGCACATCATTCCATAGGCAATGCAGTCTCTTATCTCTTTGCAAGTCCATTAGATGCTGCTACGTGGCCATTTACTCTCAACAGGATCCCAGTTCAAATTAGAGCTTCATTCATGATGAAGAACACAATAGATGTCCAAACAAGGGATATTCTATTATGCGAACACATAATTGTACTCATTAATCCTCATCTAAACCAAATAAGGTACGAAAATGAGTGTAAAGAAAAAACAATAAATAAACATATAGGTAGACGCATACACTGCATACAATGGAAGGTAGTTGAAGAAAACAAACACAAGGCAAACCTGCTTGAAGATGGCGTCAGAGCTGAGAGGACTCTCTTTAATTCTCCAGTGAGCTGGTGCTGATGGCCGGTAAGAGAATTTCACGGCGGATGCCTCCATCCCTTTACTACTCTCTCCATTCTCTTTGATTTTTTTATACTCCACCTCCTTGTTATTTATCAACCCTTCACTCTCAAATTTACTCGACGTTTCACTCTCCTCCGATTCCACGACACCACCATAGCCATTTCCGATCTCATCAATATTCTCCGAGTCTTCATTTACCGCCGCATTAAAATCAGACTCCGGTATTTTGTCAACAGCGGCGGCCGGTCTCCTCCGAATTGTACGGTTGTCGTCATTGTTTTGCATCCCGGCGATCGACGGATTCGTTTCCGAACTCTCCAGCAACTCCAAGATCGTCACTTTATCATCAAACAGAATATTCTAAATGAAATAGAGAATTCCAGATAGAATTAAACAAAAAGTGCCACCAGAAAATGATTTGACATGCAAGGACAGTACAGAAGAAAATGGGTAAATATTTAATATCAGGATAAGAGAGGAGGAAGAAGAAGATAACCCACAAATTTTGAGAAAAATAATAATAATAAAAAAAAAATCAACTTCGGCTGTTTGTTCAATTCTTAATTATAATAGAATATCATAATGGATATGTATTATCTATGCACTATACATACATATCCGTTTAGAGAAGGACGGTGATGAATTTACCAGGGAACAACAGCAGGTGGGATGTGTTAAGATTTGGTTAATCCTAAAACGTCCAACCTCAAATTCTTATAAATTTGTCAATATTTTTACGACATAAGATTTTATCTCTTAATATATCTCGACAAATTAATCTTGAAATTCTTGTGCTCAATTCTTTTGAGTATTAATTGGATTGTATTGCTGGTTGAAACTTAACATGCTCTGTCACTCTGATACCAAGATAAATAACAGGAAAAATGGAGGAAACTTAATTGTTAATTTATGGCAATGCCGTGTTAGCGCAGAATAGAACAGTTGTGAGGTCAACCGCGTACCACCCCGCTGCGAACACGAATGGGAAAAACCGACAGGAAGTCCTTGTATTTATTGGACTCTTTAGGATGGACCCCAAATGGGAAGACGCGCGTGAATAATGAAAAATTGAAGGTCGAAGTTGTTGCTACACCCTCTTTTGGACTTTATTTTAAAAAACATTTTTAACCAAACATTCTTTTATAAAATAAAGTAAAAAAGTTACGAGTATATTCAAAAAAATGTCTTATTTTTTAACTACATATTTTTTAAAAAATCATCATTCCAAAATACATTTTTTGTCAAAATCTCATTTTAATAAAACTCAAAAACGCATAATTTGATTTCTTGAGCAATATGCTTCTTTACCCCTTTTTGTCACGGCAAAAGATTAGGATTGTCACCTTTTTTTAAGTTCGTTTTTTCTCCAATTCATTTTTAATCAAATACTTTATTATCAAAATCTACTAACTATTTGATTTTTAACTACAAGAAATAGGGACTAAACAATTCAAATATTCAATTTACAAATTAAAATAAAATAGAAGTATTTCTCAAGACTTATTAATGCCAAATTTCATTTCATGCATCTCTTCTTTTTATCATGAATCCAATAGCATAAAAAATTCATCAGCATCCTTTCCAAGAAAAATCCCAAATTAAAAAGCATGCATTAATGACAATTTTTCAAAGCTTTAGTCCTTGTTTGTCTACCATTTTATCAAATTATGTTTGCTACAGTAAACAATACCCACTACACGTTCACTCAATAAAATATTCTACACATAAACCAATAAAGTTACTTTAAATTTCAACCACGCATTCTCCAAAAATTACTATTCATTACTCCATTTTCAACCCAATAATGGGTGACAAACACACCCTTAATATATTAACGTCACACTTTTTAAATTTAAAGAACAATAAATATAAAAATTACAACTAAATATTTACCGCTGATTTAAACACGCAAATAGAATTTTTAAACCAAGACTCTCATTAAAACTAGATGTATTAGTTAAGTTAAGGGGATATAAATTAATGCAATTAAAATATGGTGCATTTATAAATAACCAGTGTACGCACGTGCAATGCACGTGCTTTAGTATAGTTGGCTATGTAATAGAGTAGAGTGATTTTTGGAGTGTTCAATGATGCATTCTCGCAACAAACAACCGTGTGAAACTATTGCATTTTTAATCTAGAAAAAAAGAATAAAATTATAGAACCTTAATTATAAAATCAATCCAAGTCGGTCAAATCAACCAACCCGACCCAAATTGATTTTTAAGTTCAATTAGGTTGGTTTTGGGTTGAAAAATCAAAATTTAAGTTGGATTGGGTTATCAATTAATGGTGTGTTTAAGTTGTAATCGGTCAATTGAAATGGTTTCAAACTTCAAGAAATTGTTGAAATTTAACGAAAAATGTTTTATTGTGCAATAAGAAATATTCATATCCAATTTGAATTGGGCTCAAGCCTAAACCGATTAATCCAACCCAACTTGACTCAAGCTTGATCGATTTGGTTTGGTTCGGGATTCAACCGTGAATGATTGGTTCCATTTGACTTTTTATCAAAATGAAGATGATGGGTTGGACCAAAATCCAATATAATTCAACTCGCGCCCGGCCAACTTTCAAAATGTGCTCATCTTCTTTTTATTGGGCTAAATACTCATTTGGTCACCAAATTTATGCTATAGTTTCTATTAGATCAATTTTATTTTGCTTTTGTTTCATTTGATGATGAAATAAGAAAGACAAAAAAGAAAATTAAAAACATTTCTATTTTCAGGGTTCTCAATGGTTTCATTTTGGATTGATTTCACAATTACAATAATTTATGGGATCGATTTTGAAAGTCAAGTAAACTAAGAGCGTGTTCGGTGGAGATTAAAATTGAATTAAAATTGAAAAATTAATCGTTATTTTTTACTTTTATTAGACGAGTGAGACCCAATAAAATCTATATTTTCAATTTTAATTGAATTTTAACTACGACCGAACACACCATATTTCAAAGTTTTCAAATATGTTCTTTTTTAAAAATGTACAATTTTTTTTTTTTTTTTAACTTCAACGTATTTTTCTAGTATATCGCTACTATGTAATTTTTTTACAAAAATTCTATATTTAATAAGTTACCGTGATCG